>CAWVNO010003051.1:0-54000 GCA_963930645.1 Salticus scenicus
GGAAGTAAGAAGCGGGTAATTTGCTGCCGAAGACAGTGAGGACCCGAATTCCTCACGTAGCGAGCGGAAAAAACCTCTACCGAACAGAGTGGGAACTTAAGTTATTAATAAAGATGTATAGGATTTTGACAATCCATTTAAGTATAGCGTCCAGCGAAGCGGGCAAAGCCTGCAAGTAATAATAATAATAAGAATAATAAGAAGAATCAGCATCTTTGTTTACATGGTGTGCATATACCTATGAAATTTTCTATATATTTGCCTTTAAATGTTTAAATACGACTGATCAAAATTTTTTTTCTGAGTATTTTAATAGTAAACAACAATGTCTGTTTTAGAACAATACGTCAAAAGTTTGAAAAAAAATAAAAGTACGTCTGTTGCCAAGAAGCAAACGATAAAAGAACATTAGAACTAGTGGATCTGCAGATCAGGAGCCTCAACGTCCTATTTACATCAGACATTATTCAATAGGTCATTTTTATTTATTCCTTACTATATAATCGATATATTGATTCGATCGACTTGTTACCATAATCAAATACATTCCTAAAGGGGGGCTGCCGCCCCCCTCAACCCCCCGCTGTGTCTCTATTTGCATATCTTATAAAGTGTTACGGAATTGTAAACAATTGCATTTATTTTTGTACCAATTCTTTCAAAGAGGTTTAGTAAAGTTATATAATGCTAACTTTGTGCATTTCTAGTTGTTTTAGCGTTAAAATAGCCTAATTTTCCTTTAAAAACACTTAAAAAAGCTCCAATAAGGGAATAAATGGATTTGGCGCCAAATTTGGCGACTGTTTTCCTCCTTGGCGATTTTTTGGCGACCTTGGCGAGAAAATCCTTATTAGGGATATACCAAATATGGAAGCTCTAATCTCATTATGAGATACGAGAATTTTCCAGAACAGTCTGTGTTCGATAGAAAAGTATAAAAGGAGCATTTTCTCGCCAAGACGGTCAGTCTCAGATCTGTGTCAGTTTCGTCAAATGCTTGCTTTGCTTTGAGCCTCTTTAGATGGGACTTTCTTTATGTGTTATTGCTAAACAGTTTGTACTGTTGATTTGCTGTTAACGGCTGTTGTTTAAGCTGTGTTTACTGGTTGAATTGAAGCTGATTGGTTTATAGACCTGTATTTTTCTGGAACTTCCCGTGAATACATCACTGAATTTTTGCAAGTTTGGCCTTTCATTCTCGGACAACTTACGGACCCCCAAGTACGCAACAATATGTATTCTGAATAAACGACGGTCTTGTATTATTTGCCTGAAATTCATAAATACCAAATTTCATAACTACCAAATTTCATACAAAAAAATTAAATAGCATATCGGAAATATTTTGCGTAACCTTTAAACTAATTTCCAATTCTATGCCCACAATTATCAACAAGAAAACATGCTTTTAAAATTCTAACAAAATTTCATTATATTTGATGGGGTGTAACCATGTTAAAATAAACTTTTAAGAAATATCGACTATAGACCGTAATAGTACGAAATTATTTTATGTATCCCGGAAAAGTAGCCACAGTCATTATAAACGCCAATAATAAGAATAAACCTAATTAATTATAACTCATTAATTTTTCAAACTAATTTGACATCATTTGGATGATTACAGTACATATTCGGAATTATTTTGTGTGGTCCTATAAATTATTTAGTCTATACATAACCTTTTTTAAGAGTAAACATAATTTTAAGCATCTTTATAATATATGTTAATTTTATTAAGTTCAATTCAGCATAAACGCATTAAAGTGCGCGCTTAAATAAAAGTTTGTCCATAGGCTCTAATGCTACGAAATTATTTTGCGTGTCTCTGTAAACAAACCATAAACATTGTATACACCAGTAAAAACTATTCAGCTTACTTTGCGTTTAAAATTAATAATTGTTCCAAATTTAACATCGTTTGGATGACTACGTGACATTGTCAGAACACTTTTGTAAGGTCCTGTACATTAATTAGAAAGCTTAAGAGCACATATTTTCTTCAAACAACATAAGTTTAAACATCTTACTCACGTACGCTAGTTTAATTTTCTTGATTGCAAAGTAAAGATGTTAAAATGCGTTTATACGCAATTCACGTCATACGCCGTAATGTGAAGTATTTTGGCGTGTCCCTGTATACAAGCCATAAAAAGTATAGTCCTAAAAAAATAAATAGCTATTTCTATACCGAGCCTGAATATATGTGTCAATTTGCAAGTCAATCGGAGAATTTTTGCGGCCGCTATTGCGGTACATACAAATTCTTCCCATAGGCCGTAATGATTAAAAAAACTTTAGCGTGTCCCTGTACACGAAATACAAATGGAATGCACACCCAAAACTATACAGCTAATTTCGTGGGGATCATGAACATGTGTACCAAATTTTAAGTCAATAGCGTGATATTTGCGGCCGCTATCGCACGACAGACAGACAGACAGACGGACAGACGGAACACGAATTCCTTTTGAGTCTCAACAGAGGGCCTCCACTGACGTTTCGGCAAAAATTGGAAGTCAATAGCTTGATTTTTGCGGTGGCTATCGCGGTACATACAGATTCTTCCCATAGGCCGTAATGATAGAAAAACTTTGGCGTGTCCCTGTACACGAACTACAAATGGAATACACACCTAAAACTATACAGCTAATTCCATTGGGCTCATGAAAATGTGTACCAAATTGCAAGTCAATAGCGTGATTTTTGTGGCCGCTATCGCGATACATACAAATTCCTCCCTTAGGCCGTAATGATAAGAAAAATTTTGGCGTGTCCCTGTATACGAACTACAAATGGAATACATACCAAAAACTATACAGCTAATTTTGTGGGGATCATGAACATGTGTACCAAATTTCAAGTCAATAGCGAGATATTTGTGGCCGCTATCGCACGACAGACAGACGGACAGACGGAACACAAAATCCTTTTGAGTCTCAACAGTGGCCCTCCACTGACGCTTCGGCAAAAATTGGAAGTCAATAGCTTGATTTTTGCGGTGGCTATCGCGGTACATACAGATTCTTCCCATAGGCCGTAATGATAGATTGACTTTGGCGTGTCCCTGTACACGAACTACAAATGGAATACACACCTAAAAGTATACAGCTAATTCCGTTCGGCTCATGAATATGTGTACCAAATTTCAAGTCAATAGCGCTATTTTTGCGGCCACTACCGCGATACATACAAATTCCTCCTGTAGGCCGTAATGATAAGAAAAACTTTGGCGTGTCCCTGTATACGAACTACAAATGGAATGCATACCAAAAACTATACAACTGATTTCGTGGGGCTCATGAACATGTGTACCAAATTTCAAGTCAATAGCGCTATTTTTACGGCCGCTATCGCGATACATACAAATTCCTCCCATAGGCCGTAATGATACGAAAAACTTTGGCGTGTCCCTGTATACGAACTACAAATGGAATACATACCAAAAACTATACAGCTGATTTTGTGGGGCTCATGAACATGTGTACCAAATTTCAAGTCAATAGCGCTATTTTTACGGCCGCTATCGCGATACATAGAAATTCCTCCCATAGGCCGTAATGATACGAAAAACTTTGGCGTGTCCCTGTATACGAATTACAAATGGAATACATACCAAAAACTATACAGCTGATTTCGTAGGGCTCATGAACATGTGTACCAAATTTCAAGTCAATAGCGCTATTTTTGCGGCCGCTATCGCGCGACAGACAGACAGACAGACAGACAGACAGACAGACAGACACAGCCCAAAACCGTTTTGAGTCTCAACAGAGGGCCTCCACTGACGTTTCGGCAACTAGTGGATCTGCAGATCAGGAGCCTCAACGTCCTATTTACATCAGACATTATTCAATAGGTCATTTTTATTTATTCCTTACTATATAATCGTAAATATTGATTCGATCGACTTGTTACCATAATCAAATACATTCCTGAGGGGGGCTGCTGCCCCCCTCAACCCCCCCGCTGTGTCTCTACTTGCATATCTTATAAAGTGTTACGGAATTGTAAATAATTGCATTTATTTTTGTACCAATTCTTTCAAAGAGGTTTAGTAAAGTTAATAAAATGCTAACTTTGTGCATTTCTAGTCGTTTTAGCGTTAAAATGGCCTAATTTTCCTTTAAAAACACTTAAAAAAGCTCCAATAAGGGAATAAATGGATTTGGCGCCAAATTTGGCGACTGTTTCCTCCTTGGCGATTTTTTGGCGACCTTGGCGAGAAAATCCTTATTAGGGAAATACCAAATATGGAAGCTCTAATCTCATTATGAGATACGAGAATTTTCCAGAACAGTCTGTGTTCGACAGAAAAGTATAAAAGGAGCATTTTCTCGTCAAGACGGTCAGTCTCAGATCTGTGTCAGTTTCGTCAAATGCTTGCTTTGCTTTGAGCCTCTTTAGATGAGACTTTCTTTATGTGTTATTGCTAAACAGTTTGTACTGTTCATTTGCTGTTAACGGCTGTTGTTTAAGCTCTGTTTACTGGTTGAATTGAAGCTGATACTTGGTTTATAGACCTGTATTTTTCTGGAACTTCCCGTGAATACATCACTGAATTTTTGCAAGTTTTGCCTTTCATTCTCGGAAAACTTACGGACCCCGAAGTACGCAACAATATGTATTCTGAATAAACGACGGTCTTGTATTATTTCCCTGAAATTCATAAATACCAAATTTCATAACTACCAAATTTCATACAAAAAAATTAGATAGCATATCGGAAACATTTTGCGTAACCTTTAACCTAATTTCCAATTCTATGCCCACAATTATCAACAAGAAAACATATGCTTTTAAAATTCTAACAAAATTTCATTATATTTGATGGGGTGTAATCATGTTAAAAAAAACTTGTAAGAAATATCGACTATAGACCGTAATAGTACGAAATTATTTTATGTATCCCGGAAAAGTAGCCACATTCATTATAAACGCCAATAATAAGAATAAACCTAATTAATTATAACTCATTAATTTTTCAAACTAATTTGACATCATTTGGATGATTACAGTACATATTCGAAATTATTTTGTGTGGTCCTATAAATTATTTAGTCTATACATAACCTTTTTTAACAGTAAACATAATTTTAAGCATCTTTATAATGTATGTTAATTTTATTAAGTTCAATTCACCATAAACGCATTAAAGTGCGCGCTTAAATAAAAGTTTGTCCATAGGCTCTAATGCTACGAAATTCTTTTGCGTGTCTCTGTAAACAAACCATAAACATTGTATACACCAGTAAAAACTATTCAGCTTACTTTGCGTTTAAAATTAATAATTGTTCCAAATTTAACATCGTTTGGATGACTACGTGACATTGTCAGAACACTTTTGTAAGGTCCTGTACATTAATTAGAAAGCTTAAGAGCACATATTTTCTTCACACAACATAAGTTTAAACATCTTACTCACGTACGCTAGTTTAATTTTCTTGATTGCAAAGTAAAGATGTTAAAATGCGTTTATACGCAATTCACGTCATACGCCGTAATGTGAAGTATTTTAGCGTGACCCTGTATACAAGCCATAAAAAGTATAGACCTAAAAAAATAAATAACTATTTCTATACCGAGCCTGAATATATGTGTCAATTTGCAAGTTAATCGGAGAATTTTTGCGGTCGTTATTGCGGTACATACAAATTCTTCCCATAGGCCGTAATGATAAAAAAAACTTTGGCGTGTCCCTGTACACGAACTACGAATGGAATGCACACCCAAAACTATACAGCTAATTTCGTGGGGATCATGAACATGTGTACTAAATTTCAAGTCAATAGCGTGATATTTGCGGCCGCTATCGCACGACAGACTACACACCTAAAACTATACAGCTAATTCCGTTGGGCTCATGAAAATGTGTACCAAATTGCAAGTCAATAGCGTGATTTTTGTGGCCGCTGTCGCGATACATACAAATTCCTCCCTTAGGCCGTAATGATAAGAAAAATTTTGGCGTGTCCCTGTATACGAACTACAAATGGAATACATACCAAAAACTATACAGCTAATTTTGTGGGGATCATGAACATGTGTACCAAATTTCAAGTCAATAGCGTGATATTTGCGGCCGCTATCGCACGACAGACAGACAGACAGACGGACAGACGGAACACAAAATCCCTTTGAGTCTCAACAAAGGCCCTCCACTGACGTTTCGGCAAAAATTGGAAGTCAATAGCTTGATTTTTGCGGTGGCTATCGCGGTACATACAGATTCTTCCCATTGGCCGTAATGATAGAATGACTTTGGCGTGTCCCTGTACACGAACTACAAATGGAATACACACCTAAAACTATACAGCTAATTCCGTTGGGCTCATGAATATGTGTACCAAATTCCAAGTTAATAGCGTGATTTTTGTGGCCGCTATCGCAATACATACAAATTCCTCCCTTAGGCCGTAATGATAAGAAAAACTTTGGCGTGTCCCTGTATACGAACTACAAATGGAATACATACCAAAAACTATACAGCTGATTTCGTGGGACTCATGAACATGTGTACCAAATTTCAAGTCAATAGCGCTATTTTTGCGTCCACTACCGCAATACATACAAATTCCTCCTATAGGCCGTAATGATAAGAAAAACTTTGGCGTGTCCCTGTATACGAACTACAAATGGAATGCATACCAAAAACTATACAGCTGATTTCGTGGGGCTCATGAACATGTGTACCAAATTTCAAGTCAATAGCGCTATTTTTGCGGCCGCTATCGCGATACATACAAATTCCTCCCATAGGCCGTAATGATACGAAAAACTTTGGCGTGTCCCTGTATACGAACTACAAATGGAATACATACCAAAAACTATACAGCTGATTTCGTAGGGCTCATGAACATGTGTACCAAATTTCAAGTCAATAGCGCTATTTTTGCGGCCGCTATCGCGATACATACAAATTCCTCCCATAGGCCGTAATGATACGAAAAACTTTGGCGTGTCCCTGTATACGAACTACCAATGGAATACATACCTAAAACTATACAGCTGATTTCGTAGGGCTCATGAACATGTGTACCAAATTTCAAGTCAATAGCGCTATTTTTGCGGCCGCTATCGCGATACATACAAATTCCTCCCATAGGCCGTAATGATACGAAAAACTTTGGCGTGTCCCATGTATACGAACTACAAATGGAATACATACCAAAAACTATACAGCTGATTTCGTAGGGCTCATGAACATGTGTACGAAATTTCAAGTCAATAGCGCTATTTTTGCGGCCGCTATCGCGCGACAGACAGACAGACAGACAGACAGACAGACACAGCCCAAAACCGTTTTGAGTCTCAACAGAGGGCCTCCACTGACGTTTCGGCAATTAAAAAAAAATATATATTATTATATGTTGCGTTATGTTTGAGGTTTTCAATATAAACAAGGAAAAACTAGTATGTTGTGGCCGCCACAAGACTTTCTTCTATATTTTCCTATACAAATTCCCTCAGTAGCAATATTGAAAAAAAAAAAAAAATTCAAGTTTTTTTTTCGTTAAAAGTAAAAAAAATCGGTAACTTTGTTTTAAATTATCACATATTTATAGTTCAATCATTCGTTTTAAAGGTATTGACGAGATCTTTCGAAAGATACCCATCTTGGAAATTTACCCCACCCCGTGGGGTACTTCCCCCCAGGGTGTGTGTGTGGGGGGGAAGCGATGCCCCCAAATGCTCAATTTTTTTTTTCTAATTAACTACTACTATTAATTATAATTCGTATTAATTTTACAATCACAGGTTAAGAATAACTCTCATTATGTACATTTATACGAAATTTTGTCCTATACTGCCATGTTAAAAATTTAGAAAAAATGCGATCACAGCGCCTCCTGATGTGTGATTGATCCCCAAATCTAATCAGCACCAGTTTATGGCATGGGCCACCTTAATACCAAGTTTGGTTAAATTAAAAAAAATTTTTTTTTTTTTTTTTTTTTTTTTTTTTTTTTAATTACGATTTTTTTTTTCTAAGTTTTTTTTTTTTTTTTTTGTAAAAAGTTTAAAAAAAAAAAAAAAAAAAAAAAAAAATTGATAACTTTGTTTTAATTTATCTCAGATTTATAGTTCAACCATTCGTTTTAAAGGTATTGACGAGACCTTTCGAAAGATACCCATCTTGAAAATTTACTCCCCTCGAGGGGGGACCCCCCCCCCAGGGGTGTTGACGAGGCTCCTACACATACAAAAAAATTTTCCCAGTTGACTATCTCTATTATAAATAATTCTTGTAAATTTCATAATGATTATTAAAAAGTAATTCTCTTTGTGCACATTTATACAAAATTTTGTCCGATATCACCATGTTAAAAATTTAGAAAAAGTGGGATGGCAACGCAACCTGTCAGACAATTTTTACCAAAAGTTTATAGGCACTAATTTATGTCAAGGTGCAACTACATACTAATTTGTATGAAATTCTGTGCAGTAGTTCCTGAGATACAGTTGCCAATAAATTTTGTCACACACACACAGACACACACACACACACACACACACAGACAGAC
This sequence comes from Salticus scenicus, assembly GCA_963930645.1. NCBI lineage: Eukaryota > Metazoa > Arthropoda > Arachnida > Araneae > Salticidae > Salticus > Salticus scenicus. The sequence goes on from CAWVNO010003051.1 coordinate 8,526, forward strand.
AGACATTTTCTAAAAATGGTCAGATCGTGTTCTACAGCTCTCAAAACGTGTAAATCCATCAAAAACCCGAGGTCGAAAATTTTTACGAATCCAATACTTTCTTCTATTGAATATAGAAGAAATTAATAAACTAAATTACGAACAGATTTTACTTTTTCACTCACAGGCACCAAATTTCGGGAAAATCAGATTTTAAATCACTTTATGAGCAAAAAGTATTAAATTGTTAAAGCTCTTAACAATACGCAAGCGAAGTGTGACGTCACTGACCGTCCGTGGATGCAAGAAAAAGATTTCCTATGTTAAACACCCATTGGATTTTTTGTAAAAAATTATTAAAAATCGAGGAAAATTATTTCCCGATTTTAATCCTCATATTTGGGTGTAAATACGTATTAATTATCGTGTGCTGCATGTGTTAGATTCAGTTATTTTGCTGTCAAATTGACAAAATTTTAATTTTAAATATCAAAACTCTGTCGTCCCTGACGTTTTTTTTTTTTTTTTTTCGATCAAACACGTAACACGAAAATATACATGCCAGATGTACATTTTCATTATATGTATTGTACGAAATATTGTTTCATATTATTCGTTACTCTCTTAATATAAGTTATTAAAATAACCATGATTTTTTAAAGAAATTAAATATGCTCACCAGATGAGTTGGCGATATTTTTTTTTTTTTCCGCCAAGGATGACACCTATGAAATCTATTCCTCTGCAACATATTAGGATATTATATCAGATACTTTATTTAGACATTTGAAAACAAATCTGACTTCAAATTATGATAGATCACTTTCCTTTTAATTAGTATATTAGTTGGATATTTATTGTGTAAATATCATCCTTTGAAATGAAATATTTATGTTGTCAATCGAACATAGAAGTTTGCCATTTCTTTCTTTCTTTTTTTTTTTTCCCTAGAGTTTTGAAATTAAAAATTCAAATTTGATCAATTTTACAGCAAAAGCAACTTAATCTAACACATGCACACGGTAACTAATACATATCTATACCTAAATATGGGATTAAAATCGGGAAATAATTTTCCTTGATTTTAATAATTTTTTACAAAAAATCCAATAGGCGATTAACATAGGAAATCTTTATCTTGCATCCACAGACAGCCAGTGACGTCATCACTTCGCTTGTGTATTGTTTTGGGTTGAGCACGACCCTTTTTACTTTCCGAATGTTGCATGTAAGGAAACTATTGTAATCATGAATTGCGAAATGGATTTTAAATCTCGCATAGCTCAAAAAGAATGGTCATAGAATATTGTAAATTTATATTTGTGACTGTCGTGTCATGATGTCTAATTTTACACGTCCAACTTTAGTCTTGACACGAGCTCCTCTTTTAGAAATGTGTACGATTCTACATTATTTTCCATGGTACATGTATGCGTATGTATGAGTGCGAGTGAACACGATAGCACCTAAGCGTTTTATTAGAATGAGCAGAAAGTTGGTATCGATATTATAGGTCACCGTAGCACAAACTTTCTAGATTTTGGTGAATAGTTTATTTGTTTATTCCTTTATATTTATTTATTTATTTACAGGGACACTACAAAAATTTCTTCATCATTATGGCTTATAGGCTGAATTTATTAAAGTGGGATAACGTCTAAATGCCTTATCCAGTTGAGTTGAAAATTTATTGACATGTGGTAGATCACCATCGCACAAACTGTATAGATTTTGGAGAATCTAACACAGATTTTTACAGAGACACAAGGAGATTCATTTGCGTGCAAAAGTTTCGAGCCAAATACTTTTTCGTTAATAACTGTTGTAAGAATAAAGATTGAAAACACTGTTGTGTTATCACGTAAAGTAAATCAATTATATTCTCGAACTAAATGACTTACAAATTTATTAATAAAAAAATATTAAATTATAACAAAACATATCAAATTTATGTGATCAAAAGTTTCGGGCCAAACAAACTTATGAAAAACAAACTATGAAAATAGCAAAAAATATTATTTCTAACACATCAGAAGGTCAAATAATATTAATATCTTGTTGACATGCCCTTTTAAGCTATCAGAAAAGAACATCGATGAGGCATCGACTCTAAAGTCTTAATCCTTTTTTCGTCAATTTTTCTTTCTCATGAACTATTCCAATAAATCGTTTTTATTTGAAGAATTAATAGCTTCTACTTTACTTTTAGCTCTTCCGATAAATGTTCAATGAGATTTTAAGTCACGAGATTGACTTCGCCATTCAAGGGTACGAAATTTTTGCCGTTAAAAAGTCTTGAACGAGTCCAGATCAAAGTTTGGGGCCAATATCTTGATGCAAAATCCACCCTCATGGCATATTTCGGAACGCATAGGGTAGTATTCAGTTAGTTAAGATGTTTTTACTTTCTTCTATATTCAATAGAAGAAAATATTGGATTCGTAAAAATTTTCAACCTCGGGTTTTTGATGGATTTACACGTTTTGAGAGCTGTAGAACACGATTTGACCATTTTTAGAAAATGTCTGTCTGTGTGTGTGTGTGACAAAATTTTGTGGCTACTGTATCTCAGGGACTACTGCACAGAATTTCATACAAATTGCTATGTAGTTACACCTTGACATAAATTAGTGCTTATTAACTTTTGGTAAAAATTGTCTTACAGGTTGCGTTGCCATCCCGCTTTTTCTAAATTTTTAACATGGTGGTATAGGACAAAATTTTGTATAAATGTGCATAAAGATAATTATTTTTTAATAATAATTATGAAATTTACAAGATGTATTTATAATAGAGATAGTCAACTGGGGAAAAAATTGTATATGTAGTAACACTGCGAGGGTGAAAAATTTTCATGATGGGTATCTTTCAGAAGAGCTCGCCAATACCTTTAAAACGAATGGTTGAACCATCGATCTGCGATAATCTACATAAATAAAGCAAAGAGTTTGTCGGGAACACATCCGGTGGACCACTCCTATTTTTGATTGGGCTAGACTAGGCTTAACTACTTTGGTGATGAAAGTTGGCCATTTTTTTTTTTTTTTTTAAGTAAAAACTGATGATTTTTTTTTTTTTTAAAGATACTTCATAATAGATGTTATACTTTTTAAAAGAGCTCTAAAAACTGTTCATTTTTTGTGTGGGGCCAACTATACATCAAGTTATTAAAGATATTACGTTGCAAAGTTTTCTTTTAATTAATTAAAATATGAAAATAAATACTATTATTTATAATTTAATAGTTGCCAAAAAAAAAAAAAAAAGAAAAGAAAGAAAGAAAAGAAAAGAAAAAGAAAGAAAGAAAGAAAAGAAAAAGAAAGAAAGAAAGAAAAGAAAAGAAAAAGAAAGAAAGAAAAACGAGTTTTCTTTCGTTATAAAAATAAATACATTTAATTAAACGTGAACATTATAAAAAAAATAAATTATGCATCTCACAAAATTTGACTCATTATCACTTTAAAATTTTCTACACATTGATAAATTGCTAATGTAGTTCTATACCTATAAGATTCAACAGAAAATTTAAAAACATAGTATATAAATTTTTTTTTTTTTTTTAATCTTATAATTATTTATAATTTTGTTGTCATTTCGGCGATGAGTTGATATGGGTATCGCAAATGCATAAGTAAACATTTTGGCGAGAAACGTCCGAGCTACTACAGTGCCAAACTTCAAATTCCGCCATGTGGTCCAAGCTGTTTCAATGTTTTTGCACAATTTTTCGCAATTTTATTTTAAATACTTTTGTAATGCGAGTGGGAAAAAAAGAAAAGGCATTTTTTAAAATTGGTCTAATTATACAAACTATCACCACGTAAAATATTATGCATTTTCCGTTCTGTTTATTATCAAAAAGAAAATGACTAATGCAGCTTTTCCTGCATTATTGACATTTCTATAAATTAAATTAAAATAAATTATCCAGTACCAAGACGTTGCTGTGAAGAAGACTCTGCCGTAGTCAGCAAGGGCCAGAAGCGAAGTTTTTAAGCTATTTCAATGTATTTTCTTTTTAATCTGTAGAACGGTATAAAAAATGTTGATTCTTTTTACTTTCTTCTATATGCATATACAAGCAGGCTTTGCCCGCTTCGTTGGTCACTATATTTAAATGAATTAAATATATATATATATATCTGGTGTGAAACAAAACAACTACATGATTTCAGATACCCAGCATTACACGTATTGTATTATATGCACTTTTTGGAGATAATGTAATCAGAAGTTTAGAAGTCATAAATTTTACCTAACGAAGTCGACATGCAAAGGACACCGCAACCACGTGTCGTAGAAAAAATTGAGATCTGCAATGTCTTCGGCATGGCGAGAAATATCTCATTATCCTGTATAGCTGCCCGTGGTGCCCACATTAGATACTGAGTAAACAGTTTAGTTTTTCATACCGTTGTTTCTTTAGTCATTTGCATATTTGTTTTACCTCTACCGATTCTGTTATTTTCCCATAACTACACGCATTCCTTCATGGTGTTGCAATTTCCCTTTTGATGAGTGTATGTAAATGTACAAAATTTCTTCCTTTTAATATGTAATAATTTTAACTGTATCAACCAAAAATAGCGAAATAGATACAATATGTTAAAGAACAGCAGTAGCATTGTAATAAGTTTATTTTAGGATAAAGGTAAGAGAATGCTATTTCAGACGTAGTATCATTTGACTCTTAGGTAAATCTGTCAGATAAATTTTATAAAATGAATGCATTATTATCCATTTACTTTATAGGTTTGAATGCAGGCCTTGCACCAATGTATTTAACAGAAATATCTCCTATTGGCTTAAGAGGTGCTGTTGGCACTATATACCAGCTGCTAATCACAATTTCTATCTTGATCTCTCAGATACTTGGACTGCCACAACTTTTAGGCACTAAAGAAGGATGGCCTGTACTGTTCGGTAAAATATATATATATATATATATATATATATATATATATATATATATATATATATATTATTTAATTAGCAATATTATTATTTGTTTTTTCATTACAACTGAAAACTAAAAACAGTGTGTTCAACATATGTTAAGTTGTAATATCAGAGGTGCCAAGTCTCCGTTTTTTCAACGGAGGCTTCATACCAGAAACTTCTTCTTATAAATGTTTTCGAATTATTTAATTTTATTTAATCATTGAAAAGCAATTTGATAGATTCTTTTTTAAAAATATTGGTGATAAATTTGAGATAAGAATTAGAAATGTTAGCAGTTATCTAATATAGTCTATTTGAAAATAACTTAAGATAATTACGCATTCAAGTCCTTCTGTATGCTGTAAAATCATATATATGTGTCTATCTGTCTACTGATGGTTCACAAAATAAAGTGAACACTTTGAAATTTTGACATTTTAACGAATATCTAAAGAAATACATGATGGATCTCATGAAATTTCGTTGGTATAAAAAACATGTTATATCACATATATATTTCGTAGAAGATTTTGCTCCGAAAAAAAAAAGAAAAGAAAAGAAATAAAAGAAAAGAAATAAAGAAAAAGACTATTAAAAAAATATAAGAAAAAAAATAATGTTTGGAGTCATCCTGTAAATAATAATGCTCAAAATATAGTGTAACTGTATTATAACAGTTCTTTTAATTAGATGTATTCCTTTATAAATGAATAGCATGAATAATCATAGAGATATAAAGGTTTTTTTAACAAGGTTTAAAAATTTTCGTACTTTTTTTTTCTTTAAAACATCCAATGTTTTCAAATCAGTGCAATGCCACTTTTAGAAAACTTGCATGCTACATTAGACGCAACATGCTATAATTAGAATATAGCGTTAAAAAAACTTTTTTTGCATAGTTTATTAGTCAAATGTATTTAAAAAAAAAAAATCTTGAAAATTTAGCAAGATATTATCGATAAAATTAAATGAGATTCATGTGCTCTCAAAGAGTAGCAAAATGATAAGAGATTTTACTCTTTTTATTTATTTATTTATAAATCAAGTACTCTATACTTCTAATGATTGATTTAAAATAAAAATGTGGGTAAAACCCCTTACCATTTTGCATCTCATTATAAAATTATATGCAATTCATTTTATTACATCGATGATATCTTTCTGACTTTGCATGATAATTGTCAGATTTTTTTTTTTTTCTTTTCCAGAATAGTTCTATACATTTGACTAATAAATTATTCAAAAGAAATTTTGTAAACGTTTGTGGATACGCAGTTAAAACTTAGTTTAAAATGTTCGTATTTCATTTTATATTATACTTTTACATTCTAATTACGATATGTTGTGTCTAATATAGTATATATAATTTTTTCTTGAAAGAACATTGCATTGATTAGCCAACCCTGCATGGTATAAACAAAAAACAACTTTTTTTTTTTTTTTTTTTTTTTGTTAAATAAATCTTTATATCTCCATGAATATATGTGCTATTTTTATTGAAATGGATACAAATAACACTGATAAATGAGCGGTAGATATCTGACGCAGTGTTTACATTTTCTAATGTAGTTTTGTATACTGATTAAAATCTGAAAACTGTTTTGCTCTATCACACATCAGGTTTTGAAGATATCGACAACAAAATTTTCATGGAATACTGTTCGGAAAATAGCCGAAAAATAATTATAATTCATCTAATTCATACAAATATTTTCGATATGTTATTAGTATACTTCATATTGTGTAGTTTTTATTTTCAGATTAAAGTGATAACACATTTGCAACCTGTCATGTAACTCCACCTGCGTTTTTAAAAACAAATTACAGTCTTTGATTCGTTAAAGTATTAATATGTTCATTAGTTTTTATAGGCAATGTTACTGAAAGTCTGATTTTGTTCAATAATCCTAATAATCATGTATAAAAATAATTTAAAACATCTAAAAACAATAATAAAAAATCTGATGTGGGCATCACATGACTTCCTTATACACCCATTGATATATACATATTTTTATAAAAACATTGATATATTTGCGTAGTAACTGGTTAATAAATAAATAGCCAGGTTTTCATCTACGAGCCTCCCTAAAGAAAAGTCAAGAAAACTATTACTCCAACCACAAAAGTTACGGTAATGTTGTTTCATACACCGCAGAGAACAAATATCGCTTGTTCAGGAAGTAGCATTCCACAGCTTATTATAGAATCTCTCATTGTCAAATGCACAGCTTAGATTTCAATGAAATGCACTTGAGCGTAGATGGCCTACTTTTGTTTTGGCCTGTTTTGGGCGAAAAACTGGTAGTGAAAAACGATACCTTATAACAAGTACAGTGCGTTGCATGAATATAAACGCACCTTAGCTTTAAGAATTAGAATGGTATAGAAGTGTAATAAAAAACTATGAATAGATGACACTTGATGCAAACTGTATATGTATGATTCAAGAAATGAAAATACGAGTCAAAACAATGAAAGATCAATATTCTTTTTTAGAAAATAATTTCATTGAATTTATGACAAAAATACATGGGCATGACATTACATGTTGCATGAATTTAAACGCACATGTAAGAAATAGATAACTGAGTAACAAATACTGCACCTAATACTTTGTAAAGCTACCATGGGCTTCTAGAACAGACAGTAAACGCCTTGGCATTGACTGATATAGTGGCATGAGTTCATCCAAGCTGATTGTCTTCCAAGCTAATTAAATGGCCGATTTTAGTTAATTTTTCGTGTTAAACTGCCTTCCGTTTACGTAAACACGGCGAAACAGAATACCCCATACGTTCTCCATTATGTTTAAATCGGGGCTTTTTGAAGGCCAATCCAGAACTTTAATTTTATTGTCACGGAACCAGTTTTTCACGATATGTGCTGTATGTACAGATACACAATCTTGCTGAAAAATTTAATTTCTTCCAGATTTTTTGACTGCTGGACGGATGAGGATCCTTGTGAGGATTTGGACATAATATTACAAAGTTCATAGTGTTCTCCACGAACTCTAATTTGAAAGTCCCTTTAAAACCTATGGCTGCCCACACTCTGACATACCCACCTCCAGATTGATGTTTTGAACAGTACATTTCTTCGGTTCTCAAATAGTGCCAGTAGCTATGAAATCCGTCCGGGCCATCGAGATTAAACTTTTTTTCATCTGAGAAGATGACTTTTTCCAAATTTAGTCCATCTAGAATCCATTTTCTTGTCCATTCCAACCGCATATCTTTGTGCTTTTGAGTGAGGGGTGGTTTCGCCTTCATTTTCTTAAATTTAATGAATGTTGCAGCTTTGATAGTGCTCCATATGGTTGTCCGATGAACACCCAGCGTGTATTGAGCCGTTATCTTCACACAGGAAATATTCTTATTCTATGCAGCGTTGCATATTCGATGTTTGTCGTAACTGGTGAGCTTTCCTGTTCGATTCTTATACGCTGTTTTCCCATAATTTGCTCCTTTCTTTATATAATTTCGCACATCCCGCTCACTTCTTCCTATTCGGCGCCCAATTTCATGATTGCTAAAGCCTTTACCACGCATGAAGTCGATTTTTATCCTCTCGTCTACTGTCAAAGATTTCCCTCTTGCCACCCTGAACAAACTCCGTAAATTTTTCACTCAGACATTTAAACTATTTTTAGAGAAATTTAGCAACACGAATATCCATGCTTTAATTTAATTCCGGTGGCTCTGTTAAATTTTAAACGCAAAATACAGAGTGCGTTTAATTTCGCGCAACAAACGAAAAACAGTGAAAAATAAGAAAATGCTTAGACACTCATTTACATAAGCTTGTATGAGCCTAAGCATACGTGCTCAAAACACCTTATTCAGTTGTTAGTCATATTAGTCCAAGCGGCAACTGCAAAAAATTGACTTGATAAGGTATGAAGCTTATTTTTTTTTTCTATAGATAAAATTCATTGTTATAATGAAAATCTGATAGGGTTGCCTGGTCAAAGCCGTCAAGTTTAAGAGAAACAATCTCACTTCCGGTCACAATTTAAACGATTTTCGAACCCCACAAGTGTGAAGACGAAACCGGTGCTAAAATGTAGAGATTAATATGCTCTTTAAAATGGCATAGGGTTGCCTGATCAAAACCGTCAAGTTTCAGAGGTTGCCTCGATAATAGGGGTCAAATTTAAACGATTTTCGAACCCCACAAGTGTGAAGATGAAACCGGTGCTAAAATGTAGAGATTAATATGCTCTTTAAAATGGCATAGGGTTGCCTGGTCAAAGCCGTCAAGAAACAGAGGTTGCCACGTAAATAGGGGAAGTATTTTACGATTTATTTACCCAAGTAAAAAGTGATTTACCCAAGTGTAAAGATGAAACCGGTGCTAAAATATAGAGATTTATATGCTCTTTAAAATGGCACAAGGTTGCCTGGTCAAAACCGTCAAGACCCAGAGGTTGCATCGAAAATAGGTCAAATCTGTCAAGTAAAGCAGTCAACCACAAATAAAAATAGGCGAGATTTGAAGATTTCTTAACGAAGTGTAAAAAAATACGAATAGCATTAATAAAGAAAATGAATAAGGATGAAATTATATGAATATGTGAAAGGTGTGGCTGGTTCCAGAATGTACAGCATAGAAGTTATTTTAAAATGGTATATGTTTGCCTGGTAAAATTCGTAAAGCAATAGCGGTCAGTCTCCAAAAAGCTAACGAATATTAAAGTTGTTTAACACAAAGTGAAACACACATGAAGACTATTTAAAAAAGGTTAAACACGAAATGATTAATATTTAAAAGATAAAATTGCGAGCTAAATGTAGAACATACAACAGTTTTCAATTTGCTTACGATTGGTGCTTCAAACCTGTCAAGGTATAGCTGTCAGCTTAGAAAAGGAAGCGAATTTCAATATTCGTTTATTTTATTTGTTTAATGATGTAAGAGATTTTAAAACATAAAGAAAATTAAATTATTGTGCGTGAACATTCTTTTTCTAATCTGTATAAAACTAATTTCAGCTCACGAGCTCGTTTTTTCCCCATATTTCAATACTTAAAATATTCAGATTATGTCAAAGCATTGAGAAGATAAATTCCCTGAAGAAATGTATGCGGCTGCTTTGTAGAATTTTATACGAAAATTTTGGGTTGTACCGATTTTGTTATATTAAAAATTTGTTAATTTTAGAAAATTTTCTCAATAAATTTTTTTATATCTAATTAAAAATAATCAATAATACCTTCTGCAAATTGATTATGGTACAAATAAAGCGAAAAACATTTTTAAAAAATTGATAAATTTTTCGCGTTTCTTAATAACCATATTAATTTATGAAATTGAAATTTGTAAATCTTGTTGCAAATCTGAAATAAGAGGTTTTTTTTTTTTTTTTTTTTTTTCATTTTATTTAATTATTTATTTTGTATACTAACAGAATTTTTTATTATGAGTTTCTTAGGCATTATTATCTTCATTTCTCTTAACTTTTGCGGGCGTATTTTCTTATCTGTATCCGCATGCTACATTTTTAATTTTTACTATTAATTCGTTGTTTTTATGGGAAATTTTAGAAAAGTTTCATTACAGTTTATTTAATTATTTTTTCTTTTTTAAATACTTTTTATATTTTTTCTTCACATTGTATAAAAAACCCTTCAAAATTAGCTTTTTTTTTTCCGAGGCAACCACTATTTCTCGAGATTTTCACCTGGCAATCCTATGTGGCCGGTGAAAGAGAAAATTATTCCCTATATTTTATAAACGGTTTCATTTTTAAATATTTTAGGGTAAGAAAACCGCTAAAATTCGCCCCCCCCCCCCACACACACGCACACACTTTTCGTGGCAACCTCTTTTCTTGGCGGTTTTGACCAGGCAACCCTATGCCATTTTACAAACCATATTATCCTCTACATTTTAGCACCGGTTTCATCTTTACACTTGGGTAAATCATTTTTTACTTGGGTAAATAAATCGTAAAATACGTCCCCCGTTTTCGTGGCAACCGCTGTTTCTTGACGGCTTTGACCAGGCAAACCTATGCCATTTTAAAAAGTATATTATTCTCATCATTTTAGCACCGGTTTCATCTTTACACTTGCGGGGTTCGAAAAGCGTTTAATTTTGATCCTTATTTTCGAGGCATCCTCCGGGTCTTGACGGTTTTGACCAGGCAACATTATGCCATTTTAAAGAGCATATTAATCTCTACATTTTAGCACCGGTTTCATCTTTACACTTGGGTAAATCACTTTTTACTTGGGTAAATAAATCATAAAATAAGTCCCCTATTTTCGTGGCAACCTCTATTTTTTGACGGTTTTGACCAGGCAACCCTATGCCATTTTAAAGAGCATATTAATCTCTACATTTTAGCACCGGTTTCATCTTCACACTTGTGGGGTTCGAAAATCGTTTAAATTGTGACCGGAAGTGAGGTTGTTTCTCTTAAACTTGACGGCTTTGACCAGGCAACCCTATCAGATAGTCATTGTAACAATGAATTCTATCTATAGAAAAAAAATCAGCTTCACACCTTATCAAGTCAATTTTTTGCAGCCGCCGCTTGGACTATATGCAATAACTATAAGTCACATTCCTTCCTTTAAAATTTTAAAAATTCTATTTCTGGCTATTGGAAAAGGTGCGTTCATGCAACGCACTGTAGCTCCGGAAATTTAGAAAAGGCTTATTGATTCTGGCAATCCTGAACTACTTTTTCCAATAAATTCGGTCGCTAATTTCATCCAGTCGCCAAGTTTTTCGCCGACGTAGATTTTCGTCTTGACATCGATTTTGACGATTTGGCTTCGGCGAGTTGGCGACCAAATCAGGCGAAATATTGTAGTTTAGTGCTACTAAAATTTGTATGCTCTAACTTCAATAAGAAAAGAGTTCCGGAATTTTACAGTATGATTCTTTGATTTCTGCTGCAGAAATAACTTCTCCAAAATTCTATAAATAACTAGCGAGACTATAAAAACAGAAGAGTCATTATTACGATTTAGACTAGAACATGCCTATTTCTTTACCTGCTACTTTTCACATCTCATTACAGTAAAAGTGGAGACAAATGGCAGTTTTTACATTTCCACGAAGGTGGGCATTGGAGGCAAACTTTGCGATTTAGTGTCAAATAGACAATTTGGCACTCAAATTTGGCGAAAAGTGGTAGTTATGATTTCAAAATTTATAATCTCTAACTTTCTGAAAAATTCCTAAACTTGGCCTCGACAGAAATCAAGAATTTTTCTGAATGATTTACTGATTTTTAGCACAGAATTACCAAAAAAGTTTTATAGAACACAGAACATTTTCGATGAATTAAAATTCTATTCAGACTTCAAACTGAGCGGTTGATCATTATTCCTGAACTAGCGAAATTCTTGCTCTGTGATATGCCTTCGCGTTGTTTACTTGACTTTTATAGTACAAATAACCGTCTTGTTGGATTATTTCGAGAATATTCGTTTTTAACAGTTGTTTCGACTGTTTCCAAATTTTTCATTAAATAAAGGGCATTCGTGAACTGGAACCTGCTTATGTCTTTATAAACTACTTTCTACACACAAAATAATCTGGTGTGTCACTCACACGATTTTCTCTTACCCTGAAATTAAATGCTATAAGTACGGATTTTAAAGATAACGAGTACTGTTATGTAAACCTCTATTAAAACAATTCAACTTAGGCTTCGGAACAGCTTTATTTGACAAATAATTCTGTGTGAGGGGAGCTACCGCCCCTCAATCCCCCGTTTCATTATTGTACCTACATTTATATAGAATTCAAATCTGTTATTAAATTCAAAAGTTCATTTAAAATTATTCAGACATTTTTCATACGCATCATTCCTTGAAACTTATCAATCTTGAACAAACTTTTCTAGTAACAAACGTATTCACTTCAAAACACATCATTTGAATCCCCTGAAATTATTTGTTTTTAATTCACTTTAACAGACACAGGCAAATGGCAAACTATAAAACTTGAACTCGGTATTCAGGAAGCCTCAAAATATGTAAATATACAAGAAACTTGTCAATGAATATTTAGTTAAAAAAAAAATACATTATTTACCATATGGCATTGAGGAATTAATTTCAATTCCTGAGTAGCTTTCCTGGGCATGGTAAAATATTATATGATATAATATATTGCAGTAAAGCACTTCCACTAACAAATATAAAAGAATGTTACGGCTTAAATATTGTCAGCCCTGTATATCTTCTGAAAGTTATGTACACATCACGTGGTGCACATAAATATTATCTTATATTAATAACACACGGCACAACCTGAAATACACTTCCATCAATTTTCAAGTATTGTCGCATTATAATTTAGTTCTTTTGTGTAGCCCTGTAAACGAACAGTGAAGGATTTCTATACCTTATTCTACATGAAATATGTTTTTACGCATACAAAAAATATATATTCGTTTCATTTGGTTTAATGCAGTCTGTAGATGTTAAACTCTACTTACCTGCAATTTTTCCCATAGACGCAATGTATCTGAATTCTCTTGGGTGTCCCTGTACACGAACCATTTGCTTGATCACAACGAAAAACTTAGTGTAGCATCCCTATTCCCTATATGATACACATTTAGAATACCAAGTTTGAACTTCCTGCAATGATTTGTTTCTGAGATATGCTGATAACAGACTGACACATACTCAGACCAGCCGCTAAAAGTATGATTTTTAAATTCAAGGGACCTCAAAACGCGTAAATATAACAAAAACCCAATTTCGAAAATTTGACCCAAAGCAATACTTTCTCTATCTTATGGGTAAGAGAAAGTAAATAATCTGGTATGTCATTCACACAACTTTCTCTTAGGCTGAAATTTAATACTATAAATACAGATTAGAAATTAAGGGGTAAGATAACGAGTACTGTTATGCAAACCTACGTTAAAACAATTCAAATTAGGCTTCGAAACAGCGTTATTTGACAAGTAATTCTGTGTGAGGTGGGCTACCGCCCCTTCAACCTCCCGTTTCATTACTGTATCTACATTTATATAGAATTCGAATCTGTTATTAAATTCAAAAGTTCATTTAAAATTATCGAGACATCTTTCACCCCAACATTCCTTTAAACTTATCAATCTTGATCAAACTTTCCTAGTAACAAACATATTAACTTCAAAATACAGCATTTGGACCGCCTAAATTTATTTGGTTTTAGTTTATTCTCACAGACACAGACAAAGGTCAAACGTTAAAAACTTGACTGCGGTATTCAGGAAGCCTCAAAACGTCTTAATATACAAAAAACCAAGCGATGAATATTTAGCTGAAAAAAATTGCCATATGGCTATGAGGAATTAATTTCAATTTCTGAGCAGCTTTCCTGGATATGGTAAAATATTACAGTAAAGCACTTACACTAACAATAAAAAAGAATGTTATGGCTTAAATATTGGCAGCACTCAATATCTTCTAAAAGATATACACGCATCATGTGGAGGACATAAATTTAATCCTATGTTAATAACACACGGCATAACCTAAAGTACACTTCCATCAATTTTCAAGTATTGTCGTACTATAAACTAGTTCTTTTGTGTAGCCCTGTAAATGAACAGTGAGTGATTTCTATACCATATTTTACATGAAAAATGTTTTAACGCATATAATATATATATATATTCGTTTCATTTGCTTTAGTGCAGTCTATAGATGTTGAACTCTACTTACCTGCAATTTTCCTCATAGACGTAATGTATCTGAATTCTCTTGGGTGTCCCTGTACACGAACCATTTGCTTGATTTCAACAAAAAGTTTAGTGTAGCATCCCTATATCATACACATTTAGAATGCCAAGTTTGGACTTTCTGCTTTAATTTGTTTTTGAGATATGCTGATAACAGACAGACAGACACACACACCAACCGCTAAAAACATGATTTTTTGGATTCAGCGGACTTCAAAACATGTAAATATAACAAAAACTCAATTTTGGAAAATTTGACGCAAAAACAATACTTTCTCTACCCCATGGGTAAGAGAAAGTAAAAAGTCGACAACTTTCATAACAATACGAGTATCATTACGGACTCTGTTATTAATTTCTCTTGCAATTTCTATGACGGTAGACCATAATAATAGCCCAAAATTTTGTATTTTTGGTCATTATGAATATAACTTTCGTAAATGTCTGTAAAACGAAAAGTCACAGAAAGACCAAAAATGGAGATGCCCAACTAGATATTATAACAAATCTACATACGAATTTGCAACGTTATACGTTTAACTGTTTTTGAGTTCTGCGAGATACACTCACATATACACACATATACATAGGTATATACAGACGTCATGAAAAATCATGTAAAAACCTAGATAGATCTAAAAAGGGAGCTTGCGTCAAGACCAAAGTTGGAGGTGTACAACTAGACGGCATAACAGTCACAAATATAAATTTGAAATTATATGACCACTCGATTTTGAACTATGCGAGATACAAAATCCATTTTGTACATCGGAATTACAATATTACCTTATATTTTGTACTAGCCGAAATTTCGTACTTCTGCGTTCAGTAGGGGCTGAACGTATAGATGCTCAAACAGACATGTCTGACAGTCAGTCAGACAGACAGACAGACAGACAGCCGTCTTCTTTTATTATTATAGATAAAGAACTAAGAATTATATATAAATAGTTAAAATCGTATATCTAAAAAACGATGTGTGATGGATCCAAACAATTCGCATATTTTGAATCAGCATATTTTACTTATCATAGAACAAATGCTGGATACCAAGATATTCAAGATATTCGTCGATGTTTAAAATTTGTTTGTCACTATAACTGAAAGAAGTCTTATAATTGCATGCAATAACTACAAAAATTATTTTTAAGAATGTGTTTTCAATCTGTTATTATTATTATTATTATTATTATTATTATTACTTGTCCTTCTTTTGCCTTCGGGAAAAATACTTCTGTGATACGTGGTATTTGGGTATATCATGTTCTTTATATTCTTGAAGTTCCTACATGATCCATCAAATATTTCTCTAGATAGTATTTGACAAAACGTCTAAGTTGAAGATACTCATATTATTCGTCCCTTATCTAGTATTTCGGTGTTCACAGCTTCGAGGAAAACAAAACTAATTTGAAAATTCTAATTACAGTGAATGTGTTTACAGTGTTAATGTGAAAACTAGTACGATTTAGGCAACTGTACTATAATCAGTAATAAAACTAAATTAACATCTCATAAATTTGTTCCATAGCACTAATATTTATCCCATCCATCCTCATGTTGATAACTCTGCCATTCTGTCCGGAATCTCCAAAGCACATTCTTATCAAAAGAGGAAACGGCGAGGACGCTAAAAAAGGTAAATTTTAATTATTCTTTAGATTAAGACAATTTTTTACTTTCTGAACACTATAGTGAGGAAAGTATTGTAATCATGTCAAAAATCCGAATTTGAGATTTTGATGTTTCTATACGTTTCGAGGTCCCCTGAGTCCGTTTCCACTATTTTTACGATGATGTATGTATGTGTGTGTGTATGTGTGTGTGTATGCAGGCCTCGCAGCGTTCCTAAAATTTTACACTCAATTAATTATACTCGCACCATTATGGTAAAATAATACTTTTTTGCTTAGTGTTTAGGCATGTTTTAGCATTAAATTATAGAAGAAGTTTTTTTTTTAGTTACGATAGTGGTGTGAATATAATAAAATGGGAGTAAAATTTTAGGAACGTTGCGAGGCCTGTGCATGTCTGTGAGTGAACACGCTAGCGTCTAAACGCTTTGTTCGAATAAGCTGAAAGTTGGTACGTATATTATAAGTCACCATAGTACGAACCCTGTAGATTTTGGTGAATCTAGCACTCATAGTTTTTTTACAGGGACACCAGGAAAAATTCTTTATCATTATGGTCTATGGGGCCAAATTTTTAAAAGTGCGATAGCGTCTAAACGCTTTATTAATCTGAGCAAAAAATTTGTACACATGTTATAGGTCACAGTTGCACGAACTGTATAGATTTTGGTGAATTTAGCACTTACAGTTTTTTTACAGGGACACAAAGAAAATTCCTTTATCATTATGGCCTATGGGGCCAAATTTTTAAAAATGTGATAGCGTCTAAACGCCTAATTAATCTGAGAAAAAAATTTGTACATATGTTATAGGTCACAGTTGCACCAACTTTATAGATTTTGGTGAATTTTGCACTTACAGTTTTTTTACAGGGGCACAAAGAAAAATTTATTATCATTATGGCCTATTGGACCAAATTTTTAAAAGTGCGATAGCATTTATTCAATTGAGCTTATTCAATTGAGCTGAAAATTTATATGAATATTATAAATCACTGTTGCACTAAATGTCAGCATTTCGGTGAATCTAGCATTTATAGGATTTTACAGGGACACAACGAAAAATTCTTTATCATTATGATCTTATGGGCTCAAAGTTCAGTAAGCGTTAAATAAAACATCGTGTAATATATGGAGAAAAATACTCAAGAACTCTATTATGGTGTTCTCTCTTTTGTTTTTTTAACAACTCCTCTTTCTTTACTTCATCTACAAAACTGTTAATTACTCAATGTTCGGAATGTCGAGTGGAGTCACTCCAGAATTTTTCGCATTTACATTCTGAAATCTAAAATATACACGTCGTTTTTACTTCCTTATATGAGCTAATTGTGAAAAGGATTTGCGAAATGGATTTTGTATTTGGCATAACTCAAAATGGAATGGTCATAGAATGTTGTAAATTTATATTGGCGACTGCCATGGCATAGTACCCAACCATAATACATGTACCCCACCAATTTTTGTCTTGGCAATAAATCCTGCTTTAGAAATATAGGGTAGACCGGGGTTAACTAGCCAGCTTTTCCTTCTGAGATTTCGTTTAATTATAATGTATCATTTTAAATTTGTTTTGAAATTACAACTATCAGTGTAGACCTAGAAAGAAATGAACATGATAAAACTTGCAAATATTAACTATCAGTAATGTTAAGCGTCTCAAACAGACACAAAGTCGCTTGAGTAACTGCCCCGATTGCGAAGTCAGTAGCCTGCGTCACTTATTTAATGTTCTAATACTATAGAAGATAAAGAAGTGTTAAAAATTTTATCAAATCTTAAAATATAATCTAAAAGAAATATTTCAGACAGCTTTCCTTAATGAAGCTATAAAATTGTAAAAATGTAAAATTATACGAAAGAAAAGAAAATGTGCAGATAAAAAAAAAATAATAAAAATTATACAGACACGACATTATTTCATTATTTAAAACATGAAAATCTGACATTGACAGATTTTAATTTAGTGCCAGAGGCCTACTGCTAAACTTGTTAATATCGACAAATTCTTCTTTAGTTAATTCGTGACGATCTAAATTCCATGATAAAGTTTTCATTAAATCAAACCAATGTGTTTCAGCTGCAGATACTGTAACAAATAGCGTTGGAAGTCCAAACTGTCTTATAGCCGCAAAACAACGTTTTTTCTCTTTTTCCCAATGAGGGGGAGGTGTGCCTTTGGGGGGGACTCATGTCAAAGGTGTGCCTTGGGGGGGGACTCATGTCAAAGTTGTACCTTGGGGGGGACTCATGTCAAAGTTGGGCCTTGGGGGGACTCATGTCAAAGTTGAACCTGGGGGGGGACTCATGTCAAAGTTGTGCCTTGGGGGGACTTCATTCAATAAATCCCCATTCAATAAACCGACTGAAATAGGCCCTTAGCACTATTAAGAGTGACGTATAAAAATTCGACAACGCTGTACCGACTGAAATGGGGGTACCTTGGGGGGACTCATGTCAAAGTTGGGCCTGGGGGGGGGACTCGTGTCAAAGTTGGGCCTTGGGGGGACTTCATTCAATAAATCCCCATTCAATAAACCGACTGAAATAGGCCCTTATCACTATTAAGAGTGACGTATAAAAATTCGACAACTGTACCGACTGAAATAGGCCTCTAGCACTAATAAATAAATTTTAAGTTATAAATAGAGTTAAATACTTTCCTGGATATCATTTTCGTCATTATAATGAAGAAAATATAAAATATCTTTTCACCAGTAGTAACACATGATTCGTGTGCCCAGCATTTGTACATGGTACATTGAACCCATTGTTTACTGCTTTGAAATGATTTACGACACGGAAGACACAAATTGTTACTTCTCATCTTCGCTAACTACATGTTTCTTGCTTATAAATTATGGTTTAGCTCATATGAAGCGTTTTGTCTTCGAAAAAACAGTCTCTTTTGAAAGTATCCCCCACCCTTGTTACTTTCCGAACACTATATTGAGGAAAGTATTGTAATCATGTCAAAAATTCGATTTTGAGATTTTGAGATTTCTATATGTTTCGAGGTCCACTGAGTTCGTTTTCACTATTTTTACGATGATGTATGTATGTGTGTGCGTATGTATGTGTGCATGCATGTGTGTATGTATGTGTGTATGTCTGTGAGTGAACACGCTAGTGTCTAAACGCTTTGTTCGAATACGCTGAAAGTTGGTACGTATATTGTAAGTCACCATAGTACAAACCCTGTTGATTTTGGTGAATTTAGCACTTACAGTTTTTTTACAGGGGCACAAAGAAAAATTCTTTATCATTATGGCCTATGAGGCCAAATTTTTAAAAGAGTGATAGCGTCTAAACACTTTATTAATCTGAGCAAAATATTTTTACACATGTTATAGGTGACAGTTGCAGGAACTGTATAGATTTTGGTGAATTTAGCACTTACAGTTTTTTTTACAGGGACACAAAGAAAAATTCTTTATCATTATGGCCTATGGCACCAAATTTTTAAAAGTGCGATAGCATCTAAACCGCCTTATTCAATTGAGCTCAAAATTTATATGAATATTATAAATCACTTTTGCACTAACTATAAACATTTAGGTGAATCTAGCATTTATAGGTTTTTACAGGGACACGACGAAAAATTCTTTATCATTATGATCTATGGGCTCAAAGTTTAGTAGCGTTAAATAAAACATCGTGTAATATATGGAGAAAAATACTCAAAGACTCTATTATGGTTTTCTCTCTTTTGTTTGTTTAACAACTCCTCTTTCTTTACTTTATCTACAAAACTGTTAATTACTCAATGTTCGGAAAGTCGAGTGGAGTCACTCCAGATTTTATTTTACTTCCTTATACAAAGTATAAGGGTATCTCGCATAGCACAAACCAAATGATTGTAGAATGCTGCAAGTTTATATTTGTGACTCTCAAATCCTACAAGATAAAAAACCAAGTTTCAATAAACTTACGAAGCGAGTAAGCTGACGTCTTCCGATACAAAATTATGGCGGCTATATTATTTTAGAGGCTGTACCTACAACTACAGTCATAGTGTTGCAATATGCATGTTAGACTGTCAATTCGTGTTGAGTTCAGTTTCCTGCACCAGAAATTATTTTTGCAGTATATTGTCGATATGTATGTTCGTACTGAAGACAACAAATTATATTATATCAGGTAAAATCAAGCATTATCTAAGAGTAGCAATTTATAATAACTGATTTTTTTTTTTAATTAAACCCCAATGTCCGTGTTAATGTTGGTCGAAAAGTTATTCTGTCATCTTATTTCACCAAGAAATGTGTTTCAGATATATTTGGATGGAATGTAGATAGTTTAAATTTAATTGTTGATTTGTAAACCTTCATGGTTAACCTCCATCATAATGGTAGAATTTCAGGTAATACTAGTTTCTATAATAAATTTAATTTATTTTAGCAAATTTAATTGTTTTTTTTTATTAGCATTGGCTTGGCTGCGTGGAACTGAACAAGTTGAAGATGAAATGACTGCTATGGAAAGAGAATATGAAACCACTAAGGAACTTCCGAAAGTGAGTTTAATTTTGTATAGCTAATATTCTTATATACATAGTTGCCAACTATGATGCATTTTAGTACCACTATTTCTCTGGGAAAAGAATTAATATTATTTGAAAACTAAAATTTTTCAATTGATAAGATAAATAAAACTATTTTAAAATAGCAGTATTCAAAATGCATACAAGTTGGCAACTATATGATGTATATATAAAAAAAAAAAAAATCTGATGTGGGCACCACATGACTTCCTTATACACTTTTAGAAATATACATAATGTTAAAAAACATTGACATTGGACCCGAAACAGTTGGCTAAAAATATTTTTAAAAAATGAATTATCACCGTGTTCTGAGCTTTTCTGAAAGTTAGCTAAAAACCGATTGCAAGATTTGTACTGGTAACGCTGACGAAGGCAGCAGGGACCCGAAAAAATTGGCTAAAAGTATTAAAAAAAGGCATTTTCACCGTGTTCTGAACTACTCTGAAAGTTTCAAATGTCTATCTAGTCGGGAAGTTAGTTAAATAAATTTTTCGTTGGACCATATAAACGCTGCCGAAGGCAGCAGAGACCTGAAACAGTTGGCTAAGAGTATTAAAAAGATGCATATTCACCGTGTTCTGAACTATTCTGAATGTTTCAAATGTCTAGCTAGTCGCGAAGTTAGTTAAATAAATTTTCTGTTGAACCATGTAAACGCTGCCGAAGGCAGCTTTGACCCGTAACAATTGGCCAAAAATATTTAAAAAATGCATTGTCACCGTATTTTGAGCTTTTCCGGAAGTCTTAAATGTCTAGCTAGTCGGGAAGTTAGTTACGAATCGATTCCAAGATTTTAACTGGTAACGCTGCCGAAGGCAGCAGGGACCCTATTCATTTGGCTAAAAGTATTTTAAAAATGCATTTTCACCGTGTTCTGATCTAATCTGAAAGTTTCAAATGTCTAGCTAGTCGGGAAGTTAGTTAAATAAATTTTCTGTTGAATCGCATAAACTCTGCTGAAGGCAGCAGGTATCGGGAACAGTTGGCTAAAAATATTTAAAAAAATGCATTGTCAACGTGTTCTGAGCTTTTTGAAAGTTTCAAATGTCTAGCTAATCGGAAAGTCAGTTAAATTGCAAGATTAGTCTAGACCGTTTTTGAGTTATTACCGTTTTTTGATACATTATGGCCAAAACCTGTGTATTTTTGTCATTATGAACCTAATTTTCCTAAATATCTCCAAAACGGAAAATCATAGAAAGTCCAAAAAGGGAGGTGCACAACTAGATGTTATAACAAACCTTTGTACCAGTTCGCAACTTTCTACGTCCAACCGTTTTTGAGTTATGCGACATACACACACACAGACACACACACATACAGACATCACGAAAAATCGTGTAAAATCCCTTATATCTCTAAAACGAGAGCTCGTGTTAAAACGACACTTGCAGGTGTACAACTAGACATCATGACAGTCACACATGTAAATTGGCAACATTCAGCGATCATTCGTTTTCGAGCAATGTGAAATACAAAATCCATTTCGCAAATCGGGATTACTATACTTCCTTTGAAACCTTTGGACGGCCCCTGCCTGCCTGGGCTCGGCCAAGCTTAACGGGTTGGATGCCGTCCGCCGGAGCGAATAAATCGCCAGATCACCGTGTGGACGCTACTAGGCAGCAATGTAACTAGACGCCAAAGCTCAGGAATTGCAGCACGCTCCAGATGTTAAGGAATTTGGAATAAGTGCACTAACTAGCTGAGAGTCGAAATAACCGAAATTATACAAAATTAAACAATTTTGAATTTAGGCTGGGACGAAAAAAAAAAAAAAAAAAAAAAGAAAACGCTGGGGGAGCCGCTAAAGTTAGTTGTGCACACAATAATTAAAGCCGAAAGGAGGCCATTTGAAAAGGGGAAGGGGACATCACTTATGATTTGAGAAAGACGAGGGAGGAACAATGGAGATTATAATTAAAAAAAAAAAAAAAAAAAATTACGTGAAGCCACTGGGGGATGGAAGATAGTTTTAAAGCATAGCGAAAATTTTGAAGTTTTTGAAGTGGCAAGGCCTAATTCTAATTGGGAGGGAAATTACTATGCGCAGGGAGGCCGAATGGAGAAGAGAAAGAGGGACCATCGCAATTTTGATCCACCACGGGGGGATGGTTCCCCGCGTTGGTAGCCCGACGACTGCTAAACGACCCCATCGAGCACTTGACGGTGCAGCACAGATTAACGAGGACCAGACACCGCCACACCCTCGTTATACTTTGTATAAGGAAGTAAAAAAAATTACAGTGAAGAGAATTGTTTCCCAAAATTTTTGTATTCTTTTCCTACTTTTCCATACTAACTTAAATTATGCTTGCATAATTATTATTATTCTGAATGGAAAATAGAAAGCAATTATATTCAAAGTTAAGCGAGGAGTCCAAGTGTAGTAACATAATTTTTTACGGTTTCTTTTGTTATCTATATTATGATTCAAAACTTTATACATGAACAATTTACATATATATTCGCAAACATTAAAAAAATACCTCACCGATTATTTAAATTTAGTAGGTTGAATTAATTAAATTTATAATAATGCATTGCTATAGAAAAGTCCAGAAGAAGAATTTTTGTCGATCGGATTGAGGGCCAAGTAAATAAGTTCATAAGGACAAGCATCGTCAAGTAAATAAAGATGACGAGATTCTTTTTATCAATTCTTTTACTATAATTTCAGTATACATCGATAAAAATAGATTTTAAATATATTTAAATGCGTAAAAATATGTATCACTATTTTTGGTTTTCCTTTAACTTCCCGGACACAGTACGTAAAGAAAGTATATAGTACGTAAAAGTATAACTTTCCCCAGTAGAATTGGCTGGCTGGGGAAATGTGGATAAGCAAATTCCGCAGATAATCCTCAAGCTAAATAAAAAATACCTTTAAATGCACGTTTGTTGGTTCAGTTATTTCCATAAATGACGGTCATTATTTTGCTTTCTCTTACCAATAAGGTAGAGAAAGTATTGTTTTTAGGTCAAATTTTCAAAATTGAGTTTCTGTTATATTTACACGTTTTGAAGGCCCCTGAATCCAATCTCCTGTTTTTAGCGGTTGTTCTGTGAGTCTCTCTGTGGGCCTGTGTGTCTGTCTGTTATCAGCATATCTCAAAAACAAACTATAGCAGAATGTTCAAACTTGGTATTTTAAGTGTGTATCACACAGGGATGCTACACTAAACTTTTCGTTGAGATCAAGCAAATGGTTCGTGTACAGGGACATCCAAGAGAATTCAAATATATTACGTCTATGGGGGAAATTGCAGGTAAGTAGAGTTTAACATCTATAGACTGCACTAAACCAAATGAAACGAATATATACATTTTTATATGCATGAAAACATGTTTCATGTGGAATATGGTATAGAAATCATTTATTGTTCGTTTGCAGGGCTACACAAAAGAACTAGATTATAATTCGACAATACTTGAAAATTGATGGAAGTGTACTTTAGGTTGTGCCGTGTGTTATTAATATAGGAATATATTTATGTGCACCATATGATGTGTACATAACTTTCAGGAGATATACATTTCTGCCAATATTTAAGCCATAACATTCTTTTTTATTTGCTAGTGGAAGTGCTTTACTATAATGTTTCACCACGTACTGTAAAGTTGCTCAGGAATTGAAATTAACTCCTCATAGCCATATGATGAATAATGTATTTTTTTAAGCTAAATATTCAGTGCTTGGTTTTTTGTATATTTGCACGTTATGAGGCTTCCTGAATACCGAAGTGAAGTTTTATAATTTGATCTTTGTCTGTGTCTGCTGGTGTAAATTAAAAACAAATAATTTCAGGCGATCCAAATGATGTTTTTGAAGTGAATACGTTTGTTACTAGAAAAGTTTGTTCAAGATTGATAAGTTTCAAGGAATGATGCCTGTGAAAGCTGTCTGAATAATTTTAAATGGACTTTTGAACTTAGTAACAGATTTGTATCCCATATAAATGTAGATACAATAATGAAACGGGGGGTTGAGGGGATGGTAGCTCCCTCACATAGAATTATTTGTCAAATAAAGCTGTTCCGAAACCTAATTTGAATTGTTTTAACATAAGTTTACATAACAGTACTCGTTATCTTAACCCTTAATCTCTAATCTGCACTTATAGTATTAAATTTCCGGATAAGAGAAAGTCGTGTGAGTGACACACCAGATTATTATTATTTCTTTTTTTCTTTTTCTTTCAAAATACCCCTTTTACCAATGTGTGATTAAAATTTTTGTTCACTTTTTCAGAGTTGATTCAGTATCTTGTTCCTCTAAATATTGAATGAGTGAATGATACACGGTTTGACAGGCTATGAATACGTTTTGACCATTTTTAAGAAATGTCTGTCTGTTTGTGAAAAGCATTTTCTACCATCTCGAGAACTATTGTACGGCATTTTATATATATATATATATAATCTTAAGTTCCCTTTTCACATAATTTAGTGCTTATTAAATTTTGGTGTCAACCGCTCATTAGATGTCGCGATCGCCAACTTTTTATCATAATTTTTAATACGACAGCATATAACTATAACAGTGAACTGTTTATGCATAATCACTGTGAAATCGAAACAATTATTTATAATAGTAACAGTTAACCATGGATAAAATTTTTGTATATGTAGGAGCCTCACTTCCTCCCCAACCCCGTGGATGTAAATTTTTAATATGAGTATTAAGAAAAAAAAAAAAAAAAAAAAAAAAAAAACCTCATAAGTTCTTTTTAACTAATGGTTGAACAATAGATCATCTGGGATAATTTGTAATTAATGTATCGATTTTTTTTTTTTTTTTTTTTAATTTTTAATAAAAAAAAATTCTTAATAAATGCATTATCTAAGAGGTCGCCTTTAGGATACAAAATTGATTTTCTTTCGATATATAGGGTTATATAACAAGAAAGCACCATAATACTGGCGTTTTAATGTAATAAGTGCAAAACTTTGAATAAAACCATAAAAGGCAATAAACTCAGAACAGTTGTTTCGGGTTGAAAGAATTCACGACCCTTCGTCAGATGAAGAAAGTACGCCCCAGTGCTGCAATCAAAGAGCGTGCGTTGCCGCGTTGACTGCAGCACTTGCGTCTATAGTGTAACCTGTAACCACGTTTCCTATGCCTAGCAGTGAGGACGAGTCGAAAATCTTGGAGGGTTTCCAAGTTGACCAACAGGTTTGAATTTAGTAAACATCCAGTCATTCGGTATTCCCCTATCGCTTATTTTCTCTCAACGAAAAGCTTGTCTCCCCTATTTTACTAGTGGACTCGTTGAATCCGCACTTGCGCAGAGGCTTCCATGGTCGCAAGAAATGTAGTTAAAGAGTACTTTTACTTTGTTCGCCTGACAAAAAGTCGTGCGTTCTTTCACCCAAAACAATTGTTGCGAGTTTATTGCATTTTATGGTGTCTATTCAAAGTTTTGTACTTCTTTAGTGTTATATTTTTCCGAGATGAAAATCGTCTGCACTCATCATGGAAAATACTTTTGATAAATAATAATAGGAAAGTGTACAGAAGAAAATTTTGTAATAGTTAAATTATGCTAGCTTTATCTGCATATTTTGTTTTTCACTTTAACATTTAACTGTTCACCGAATCGTATAAACTATTCTACCGCTGACTACTTATATAAGATACACCGTAAGTTATTTTCGCAAAAATAGACAAAGAAAATTTCGGATGATTAAGAATTTACTATATTGTAATCGTGAAAAAAAATCTGACTGAGATTTTGGTTATATCTATATGTTTTCAAGTATTCTGTAAATTCATTTTTGCTATTTTTGCTAAGTTTATTTTTCGTAGATGTTTACATTTCGTAGACATCTACATATAAAGTAAATTTTGAAAATGTAATCCATTTCTTTATAGTAGAATTTGTAGCATTCCACACTATATATTTCTCACTGAACATGCATAAACACAGACACATTAAATCCACAATATGTCACACAAAGGGGTATCAAATTGATTTTTTTTTTAAGTACTTACATTATTTAATTTATAAAGTTTATTTTATTATTATTTATTTGTAGACAGATCAATTTATCAAGTAATAAAAAACATATGTTTTTAATTATTGATACAGATTATTTTTTCAAGTAATAAAAATTTTATATATATATATATATATATTGTTGTTGTTGTTGTTGTTGTTGTTGTTGTTGTTTTGTTGTTGTTAGCAAAGTCACAATACGAGTAAAAGTTCTGGAGTTTTCTAATTGGTAATTCATTGCTTTATCAGGTAAATGTACGCGACATGTTTAAAGATCGTAGTCTCAGAATGCCTCTCATTATCTCCGCTGTTATGATGCTTTCTCAACAATTTTCTGGTATCAATGCTGTAAGTAGTATTTTCTTCTAAGTTCTATTAACTGTTTCCTACAATTTTACATATGAAACAATATTTTCTATACCCGATACTGCGACGACTTTCCGTTTAAAATTTATTCCCATAGAATATTCATTTTGTTGTTTTAAGAGCCAAACTTAAATAGAATTGATTTCAGTTTTCTTGTAATTCATCTGAATTCTAGGTGTCCATATATATAGTATCAGGTGGGTTGTGGGCGTTTATAAATCAACTAATACTTAATTACTATTAATCACTTAAAATTTAATAAAGAATTAAATTATTTACAATTATTTACATAAATGCTAATGAGCATTTAAAAGTAATCATATAAAAGTAGAGTCAAAAGTCTAAGTTTTCGTCAAAATAAAACAACGTTGAAATGAGGACAGTTTTCTCCGTCAAAACGCTAATAGCCGTCTCATCGAGGTTCCAACGTCGACTCATCCAAATCCGATCGTCAACTGAGCTCTCTCTGGAAGGTGCTCCGGAGCTCCGTCTGCGGGGATGCGCGCACACGCAGGAGGTGGCGTCCTTCTGACATCACGGCTACGTCATTCCTTTAAGATTCTACGCTTGCGGCTGCAGTGCTGGTTTCAGAATCGAATGTTAGGGAAAGGAAGGTGCCTATACTTCATATATATGAAAGGTATGAGCATGTTCCTCCTTATACCAGTTGAAAAAATTATATAAATATAATTTTATAGGCATTCCTTATGGGACAATAAAAAAATAAGCATTTAAACTGATTTTTGGAAGGACAGACACCAAAGAGAAGTTCTTTACTCTGTATAGTAGATTATACCAGAATATGAAATCAAATTTATAACGGAGAAAAAAGCGTAATTTCACTCTTAAGTAGCCGAATTTTTATACCTGAATTCAGGCAAATAATAATATTAATAATTATAATTCTGGAGGTTTGAGAAAGATTCGAGCGCCAAAATAAATTTAATAAACGTATTAACACATTTATTTGTGTTTGAATTTAAAAGTATAGAGATTTGTCATCAGAAGAAAAAAAAATCTAAACTTCTGACAAATATTTTGGTATTTTAGCTTCTAAATTTTGCAAGTCTGTTAAAATTATTGATACAGAGCGTTGGCGTTGAACTCTTTTAAAAGGGATTTCTTGTATTCAGCTCCAAATATATCCAGTGTAATAATATCCAAGTATATCCTTCCTTGTATCCAGCATTCCAATTCACTCAGAAAAACGAAGATAAAATCTTGAAAAAAATAATAATAATAATAATATTTTAGCAATCAATCACAAATCTGTTGGAATGGCTTGAAATATATTGTTATTCTAAATCCATAATAAGCTTCAAAATCAAATACTTCACATTTTTAACAATAGAATCAAACAATAATTGACAATTTCAAGAACCAAAACGTGTCAGTTCAAAAACTGTAATATATACAAAACAGTGATGCAAAAACAAAATTCACAACAATGGTTCGTGAACTACTTCTTTGCAGTGGTCAAGCAAATTACGTGTAGTACGTATTTTAAGACTGTTCTCATTTTGAAAGTGATTTAACTATTTAAGTTAGCTAATTTTTGTTGAAAAATTGACTATTTTCGTTAAAATGTAGACTTAGTGAAACCAATGAAAATTTATTCAAATTACAAGCTGCCGAATGTATGCATTTAAATCTGTCATGGGTAAACTCATTCTGTGCAGGTAAAAAATCAAATGAATTTCATAGAGATATCAAATAGCTCAAAAACAAGGACACTCAACTTAATGTTGAAGTAAATGTATTCCTAGACGATATAAATTAGAATGATGTAATCAATTGGCAAAAAATACTTTTAGAAAAGGTAATCCTCTTTTTACATGGCAGAAGTGTTTGGATAACAAAAACAGCCGTACGAAAAGTAAATAGATCATCAGGAAATACAAAATTCCGAAAATCCTGCCAAAAATTTTGCAAAGATTTCAAAAGGAAATAAAAATGTTAAAGGTGAAAATCTGCTCAATGAAGGTTATCATAGCATTGTGAATAATGATCTATACCAAATGAATGAAATCATCTGATATCCTTGAAATTGATTCGGCTAATGTCTAGTGTTTAGCACTGATCGAATGGGCAACGAAATATCAAAAACAACAGCGACAAAGAGAAAGTTTTAGAAAATTTTTCAATACTTGTTTTCTATTCTGCAAGAAAAGAGTGTAAAAGAAGTACTTGCCATACATTACAGTTTTTACCCTTTTTAGTTCCCCATCATACTATAGGTATGGGGAACTTAGGTAATCGTGAAAAATTTCGACCTCGGTTTTTTGACATTTTTATACTTTTTCAGGTGTGAGGAATCCGAAAATGACAAAATTTGTATGGTGTCTGCCTGTAGGGTGTCCGTTAGTGTGTCAGTCCGTTAGTGTGTTAGTCCGTTAGTTTGTTAGTCTGTTAACACGATATCTCACGAACAAATGATCGCAGAGAGGTCAGATCAGTTTTAAAATATTACTTTCGATACTGGCAAGAACCCTATTCATTTGCAACATTCGAATTAAAAAACTTCGTAAGTTATGAGAAATTTACGATTTTCTTAACATGGGAGAATAGGACAAAATTTCACTTAAACGTGCATTAAATGGAAACTTTTTACTGTAAAAATGTCGAACCAGTTTTAAAATATCAGTTTTGATGCTGTAATGAACATCAGTAACTATAAATATGCTACTTTGAAAATTTCGCAAGTTATTGGAAATTTACGAATTTCTTAACATATGGCTGTATAGGGCAAAATTTCACATAAACGTCAATTTTGAGAGATATTTTCATCGTAAAGATGTCAGACTACCTTTGAAATATTATTTAGAACACTGGCATGGATATTAATGACTGAATTTTCCATTATAAAAATTTTGTAAGTTATTGGAAAATTACGAATTTCTTAACATGGCTGAATAAAGCAAAATTTCACATAAACGTCAATCTTGAGAGATATTTTCATCGTAAAGATGTAAAACCACTTTTTAAATATTATTTTGGATACTGGCATGAATA
Organism: Salticus scenicus; assembly: GCA_963930645.1. Taxonomy (NCBI): domain Eukaryota; kingdom Metazoa; phylum Arthropoda; class Arachnida; order Araneae; family Salticidae; genus Salticus; species Salticus scenicus. The sequence goes on from CAWVNO010003051.1 coordinate 38,711, forward strand.
TCAAAGACTATGATTTTACCAATTTAAAAAAATTCGTAAGTTATTTGGAATTTACGATTTACTTAAAATGGCAGAATAAGGCCAAATTTAGCATAAACTTCCATTTTGAGGATCATAAATACATTAGACAACTTCAAAATTACATTTATGATATTTGTTTGAACATGATTGAATACAAATATTCTAATAGGAAAATTTCGTAAATTATCCGTAATTTACGATTTTATCAACATCGCGAAATTGTAAAATTTTTATATAAATATGAATTTTGAGGATTATTGCATTGGAAATAGTAGCATGAAAACTAAACAACAGAATTGACCCTGATAAAATAAATTAATAGATTAGAATAAGATAAATATATCTAAGTGAACGGTGGATAGCCTATTAGGCGGGGATTTCATTCTGTCACTGTATCAAGCTTTGGTCAAATTCATTTCTTTTAACATGATTACAACATGTCTCCCACTAGAAATTTATGAGAACATAAATATGATGGAGAACTGAGCAGAGTCCACCTATGCCAACTAGTTTTAAGTTATGAAAGGCAAATTCAAAAATATAATGAAAAGTGACATTATGATACTCATCTGAAAGTGAAATTGGCCTCAATCCTCATATATAGCTCTGTTATTTTAATTAGACACTTAATTGGTCCCTTAAACTCAAACCCGCCTGAAGGAATTGTTTCATCAAAGTTTGCATGTCAGCAGAAAATTTCATCTAGCATTTTCATCGACATTACTAATTATACGTTACAAAATTTATAATTCTATACAAGGAATTTTCATTCCCAGGGAACTTTCAATTTTTTGTGCCCCCTTAGAAAGGAAGAAATTGTAAAACCTATCAGTTTCAGAGCGAGGGAGCAAGAGGGCATGCTGTCCTTCCCTCCACACTTTAATCGTTTTTTATCTTGACACAATTTTTAACACGCAAACGGACCGACTCGAAATAATTACAAGATAAAAAGAATTTTTATATACCATGTTTTTAAATTTTCTGTTGAATCATATAAACGCTACCGAAGGCAGCGGAAACCCAGAACAATTGGCTAAAATTATTTAAAAAATTCATTGCTATCGTGTTTTGAGCTATTACAAAAGTTTCAAATGGGGAGTTAGTTAAAAATCGATTGCAAGCTTTGTACTGGTAACGCTGCAGAAGGCAGTAGGGTCTCGAAGCAGTTGGTTAAAAATATTCAAAAAATGCATCTTCACCGTGTTCTGAACTATTCTGAAAGTTTTAGATGTCTAGCTAGTCGGAAAGTTATTTAAATAAATTTTCTGTTGAATCATATAAACGCTGACGAAGGCAGTAGGGACCTGAAAAAGTTGACTAAAAGTATTTAAAAAAGTGTATTGTCACCGTGATCTGAGTTATCCTGAAAGTTTCAAATGTCTATTTGGGAAGTTAGTGAAAAATCGATTGCAAGCTGTGTACTGGTAATGCTGCCGAAGGCAGCAGGAACTCAAAACAGTTGGCTAAAAGTATTTAAAAAATGCATTTTCACCGTGTTCTGAAATATTCTGAAAGTTTCAAATGTCTAGCTAGTCGGGAAGTTAGTTAAATAAATTTTCTGTCGAATCATATAAACGCTGCCGAAGGCAGTAGAGACCTGAAACAGTTGACTAAAAGAGTTAAAGAGCTGTATTGTCACCGTGTTTTGAGCTGTCCTGAAAGTTTCAAATGTCTACCTAGTCGGGAAGTTAGTTAAAAATCGATTGCAAGACTTGTACTGGACAAACAAACAAACAAGAATAGACGTTAATAATAACATATTTGGACGAAAGATGACTTTCTTTCTGTTTTGGGCCCCAAAGATAAGTAAAATTATTCTTGACGACCAATTTTAATTTTATTGATATAAGTGATACACGGTTGAATTAGAGGAAATCTAGAAGATTTAAATCAGATACTTTTAATTTTTAATAAAATTTTGTACCCCTTAAAATTTCGTGCCCGGCACGAGCCCCGAGTGCCTGTGCGAGAATCAGACGCTGTTTCTACAAGTATAATAAGATAAAACACTTGCTTTGGATAAAATACTTCACGTGTTATTTTCAAGATAACAAGTTATCTCCTTAATAATAAAAGCCCAAGTTTCACGAAACTAACGCTTGAAACTGACGTCAATATAAACGTTTTGTTAAGACGCTAGGCGAACGAAAGCTAACTAGTTATTTAAGAAATGTTTTCTGTTATGTTATATGCAATTCAATAGCCTTAATGCAGGTTATATATATATGTGTGTATCAGTGGCGTATCGTGGATGACGTTTTGGGTATGCTCCATACGGGTGGTTAGAAACAGTTCGTTTCAGGAAAAGCTCCTTCTTCTGATTGACTGTTGAAATGTCATCATACCTACGTTGTTTCTCAAAATAAACGAATTAACTAATAAGATGACTGAATATATATATATATTTTTATTGTACTGTTTCTAACTTCCCAAGCGGAGAGTACCCAAACCGTCAATCACAATACACAACATATATATATATATATATATATATATACAGGTAAAGAAAGAAAGAAAATAATGCAGTTTGAAAACATTGTGAAACACTTTTCAAACTGTATATGAATATATTTGTATGAACTTTCAAATTAATTATTAATATTAGTTACGTAATATTTTATGGAAAAATGTTTTTGTTTACGTGAATAATGTAGGCGTTTTTCATTATGTTTTGTGCAATATAAAGATATTAAAATAGGCATTTATGAAATATTTCTCATAGACCGTAAAGTATACTAATTCCTTAGGAAGTCCTGTGCACCGGTAGAGCTGTTCCACTATTTCTGCCATTTGTTTGTTGTAAGAAATTTCATAAAAACTATATTTAAATCTTTACTTTTCAAGAGAAAACATAAAATTAATTCCTTTTTTGTAACTTTGTATATTATCCAAAAACTGAATATGCGTTATTATACTAAAAGTTCAGTGTGAGGAAAATTTCGTAACACAACCGAAAATACATATCAAGCAATATCCACTAATATCTCATAAAGTATTCAGATTTTTTTTTTTTTTCTTTAATAGTTTAATAAACCAATCATAAATCCTAATCATACCACATACGATATAAAACGTAGATATTTAAACGTATACGTAAAAGGTGTTTTTATACATCTGAACAATGCATTTTAATTTCATTATATTTTGTGCTGTCTAACGATACTAAAATTTCCATTAAAGAAGTGCCTCTCATACAGTCGGCAGCAAAATTATTCGTGCACTAGCAATAATTCTTATCTAAAAAATGTACACTAAATGCTGCTTTATGAAATAAATCCTTGTCGAGTCTTATTCTTTTCAGTCTAAGAATATGATTCGACAAGTATTTATTTAACAAAACATTATTAAGTGTACTTTTTTATATAGGAATTATTGCTAGCGCTCGAATAATTTTGCTGCCAACAATAGACTGTTCTGCTGTGTATCTTAATATCTTGTAAATCAATGCACATAAATCAATAGCACTATTTGTATCGTTTTTCATATAGAGAATATGACATACTGAACCTGAATAACATAGATCAATATCTAGACATTTTAAAAAAATTAGAAAGGTAAGCACAGACAGACGACCGAAATCAGGATAACTATGTTAAAAATACTTTTTAAAATTATTGAAATGTGTAAAAAAAAAAAAAAAAAAAGACGTAACGTTACTGAAAATGCATTTTATTCCATTTCCTGTAATCCGAATATTTTTTAGTAACCCTGTAAACTAATCTGTAATATTAATTATACTGATTTTTTATAAAGAAAAAAAAAAAAAAACATTTTTGATTACATCTTAAACATACAGGGTGATCAGTTTAAAAGAGTACCTGTGGGTTTTTCTCATAACCCTTAAATTTGACAGATGTGGCAACTATTCTAACATTGACGTATGATTGTTTGAACCTTGTTTAAGTTTGTGAGACAATTTCTAACACTGTTGGACTGTTACAACTTTATTTGTGAGGTAAAAAAATCCGTCGCCAATTGCCCATCTGTGCAGCATTAGTGCGACGTAAAACCCAATCACCACCTTGTGAGGTAAAACAGAAATAGAGACGCACAATTTTTTTTTAATGCTGTAATAATTTTATTTTTGAAAAACATAATTTAATTTTAATTTTTTTACATTAACATTCCTCACATAAAATGTTGAAAATGTTCGCCACCATTTTGAATGCAAACATGAACACGTCGAACCAAGTTTTTAACACACATCGCAGCATTGTAGGTGTTATTAACGAGATTTCTTCAGTTATGATCTGTTTTAATTCATCGATGTTTGCAGGACTTCTCTGGAAAAGCCTATGAAATGATAATGTAAAAATGATAATGTAAATATAAATGTAATGTAGGAATGATAATGTAAAAAATTTTAATTAAATTTTGTTTTTCACAAATAAAATTATTGCAGGATCAAAAAAATTGTGCGTCTCCATTTCTGTTTTACCTCACAATTAAAGTTGTAACAGTCCAACAGTGTTGGAAATTGTCTCCCACACTTAAACAAGGTTCAAACAATCATAGTTCAGTGTTAGAATAGTTGCCACATCCGTCATATTTAAAGGTAATAAGAAAAAACAACGGGTACTCTTTTAAAATGTTCACCCTGTATATATATAATTTCATTATGTTTAGTGCAACATAAAGATGTTTAAATGTGCTTAAAAGAAATATCTCTTTTAGACGTACTGTGACCGAATTATTTTGTGAGTCTCTATACTCAAATGAGTTGTATTACATATATAACTTTCAATTCATTTTAGAAATATTTACAGAAATTAGAAAGCGGACAGACAGATGAACAAACGAACCAAAGTCATAAACACTTTTCAACTTCGTTGAAAGTTGTTAAAAAGAATATGACTGTTATAATGCCACAACGGATTTGAAAAATTCCTTTCTATGTTTTAGGTGATATTTTATTCCACTGAAATTTTCATAAAAGCAGGACTAAAGAAAAATCACGCTGTGTATGCCACTCTTGGAATGGGTACTATTAATGTTTTGATGACCGTTGTCTCCATGGTGCTAGTCGAAAGAGCTGGACGAAAAACTTTACATCTCATTGGTCTTGGAGGAATGGCTATAGTAACATTGTTACTCACTATATGTATTGCCTTCTCAGTAAGTGACAAAATTGTACTTTATATAACATCCTAACAGCCTAGAAACGATTTTAAAACAATGCAATTTATTTTTTAAAGTTTCCATTTACTTAATAAATTCTCTGATAGTTATTAAGAAGTGCAAGATCAGTTATTTTACGGTTGTAAATCTATTACCGGGAAAAATTACAATGCCTAATTTAAAAAAAATAAATAAATAAAGAATACTGCAAAATATTTCTAGAATGTCCCAAGCAAATTTCCATTATTATTTATCTCGAAATTGTTAAATAACAAAGCTTTATTTAGTCTCGTTATATTGATTATTTTTTTATCCACTGATGATATCCTTTTAAAAGAGGAGGCATGTGCTATTATATAAAGTAGAGTGATCAATGGATGTTATTTATTTTTCCCTTTTCTTTACAGTATATGCTACATTATTAAAACAAAATAAATATGATCTCATTTATGAAAAATAGCTTGGTTATTTATGGAAGGTGAAAGGTCATATCAAAATATATTTAATTAACATATTATCTTTTTATTATTATTATTATTATTATTATTTATTATATATATATATATATATTGATTTTGTTGTGATCATATTGTAAAATATCAACCATTTGACTATAAAGTTGTCATGGTTATGTACAAAGTGTTTCTGATCTCCACTTACAAATTTGGAGGAGAGGTAGAAATTATCACTAAAAACAGAATCACATAGAAAAGCAGAGTTCCAAATGCCGCTCTCAAGTGATAAAGAGACATAAAGGCAAAACAAGGACACAATATAAAAAAAACAGTATTCAGCGCTTTATTACATAAAAAATGGTACAGTAATTAGAAGCATCTCAGGAGATATTTGAAGTACCGCCCAGCAGCATACATGCACTTTTGACACCTATGCTTCATGGATTGACGAACAATTTCAAAAATACCGAACGTTTCATGGATCGTAGAAGCAGCTATGGCGATTCTTGTGGTGAAGTTCATTTTCCATTTCAGAATCTACTGGGTCTCGTAGACATTGACCTGCATGACACCCACAAATAAAAATCAAGCAATAAATCAGGTGATCATGGGGGTCATGCGACGGGACCACCCTGTGTAATCCTCCTACTTCCAAATATCTTGTTCAGAGAGTCACGTACGGATATTCCATAATGAGATAAAGCCCCATCATGTTGAAACAACATTCGGCTTTGAATTTGTGCGGGAACATCGGACAGCAGTTTCGGAAGGACCTCCTCGAGAAAGATAAAATACGTGTGATCGTTCATTCGAGGTGGTAAGGTGCATGGGCCGACCAAACAGTCAGCCAAAATTCTCGCCCTCACTTTAACTGCAAAATTGCGGGAGACCTGCTCTGGTTCCTTGTGGATTATCTACGACTCTGATGTGCGTATTGTGAGTACTGAACACCCCTCATATGTAAAGAACGCTTCATCAGTGAACAAAACAAAAGACGGGAAGTACCGGTCGGGCATACACATTTTTGTACAAACCACTGTGCAAACGCAACACTTTTTGGGTAATTTTCTGTCTGCAGTACATGAATTTTTTTTTTTTTTTTTTTTTTAAGATGAAAAGGCTGTAAGCCTTCGCTGTGCCGAACACGTTACACAGTTTATACAGATGAGATTGTTGCAGAAGCTAGCACACGTACACTAGTGCCGGTACTTCTGTCCTTAGCATTCAATAAAACCTCTTCCATGTCGGTTATTCGCATTGGTCGCACCTGTTCGATAGCTTACATCGAAACTCTGAAGGATCCACTTTCACATAGTTTCTGATGTACAGTCGGTTAAAAAAAAACGAAACACCTCCACCTATCTCATTACCTAATTATCGCAGAAACATGCAGTAGGCACCAATCGTCAAGAATTTATGTCTACTTTTATTGTATGTAGGAAAAAATGACATTGGGGATCGTCTAGATATTAAAAATGGGTCCAACTTTGAAAATTCGAATGTTAACCCACTAATTTAACGACAGAAAATGGTTCTAGAGCATCAAAATAGCCAAGATATAAATTTGCACGAAGATACCAACATTAGTTCCTGAGTTATTTAAGGTTTTTCTTTAGGGGGTTATCTCCAAGTTTATTTTTTTTCATTTAGGTCAGATTCAACGAATTTATTAGAGCTCTCTTCTATTATCCAATGCGTTTCATTCATCTACAAATCTCTAAATACATCAAAAGGAATATAATTTCAATGAGCATATTAATGTGGAAATTTCGAACTATAAAAAATATTCTGTCCAAAAAGGTTAACACAGGAGGGTCTGATAACACCTGTGTGTGTGAAGGGGGGGGGGGGCACCAGAGTTCAAAATTGATGTTTTATTATCGCATTTTCAGAAGATTTTTATTGAAATTAGATTTCTGTTATGCTTTTCCCCCTAGGTATCAAACTATAAACCAACGCGTGTCTAGTTTACTGAAGTGTGTGTGTGTACAGAAGTTATATTATAGGGATTTTGATGAAAGTTTGGGATTAAGTGTTTTCGGAATATTAGACTTACCACCATCTTCAGAAAAATTTCCGTTGGCTGTTAACCCCTTATAGGCCAATGGCAACAAATGATATAAATTGGGTTTATTCGGAAACTGATATAAGGATTTTGATGAAAGTTTTGTGTTAAGTGCTTTTGAGTATGCTTAAACGAATGGAATTATCCCCATCGTCATAAAAATTCGTTGTCGCTGTTAACCCTTTAAAGGACAATTGCAACGTATGTCAGAAATCGGCTTTACACGGATATGGACTAAGCGATTTTTATGAAAGTTTGAAGTTAGGGCTTTTTCATGAGAAAAAACAATTGGATTTCATCTTCAGATAATAATTAGCATTTACAGTTAACCCTTTACCGGGCAATTACAATACATAGCAAAAGTTGGGTTTATTGAAAAATGATTCTAGGGAAAGTTTGGGGTTAAGAGTTTTCGGAATATTAGACTTACCACCATCTTTAGAATTATTTGCGTTGGCTGTTAACCCCTTATCGGCCAATGGCAACAAATGAAATAAATTGGGTTTATTCGGAAACTGACCTCTCTGCGATCATTTGTTCGTGAGATATCGTGTACACAGACTAACAAACTAACGGACTAACACACTGACACACTAACTGACACCCTACAGACAGACACCATACAAATTTTGTCATTTTCGGATTCCTCGCACCTGAAAACGTATAAAAAAGCCAAAAAACCGAGGTCGAAATTTTTCCCGATTACCTAAGTTCCCCATACCTATAGTATGATGGGGAACTAAAAACATTGTTGAAATAATTAAAAATATATGAAAGTGAATTAAAACTTTTTTTCTTAATATCGTCTGCAATAAAATTCAAAATTGATTGTTGTGAATGCTACTTGTAAATACAGTTTGTAAGCGTTATATGGCCCCCAAACTTGATCTCTGATCGTTTTTCTGGAATATCTCGAGAACTATTTGGCCCAATGAGCTGCAAATTTGCATACGCGTATTTTAATGTGCTAGAAATCGATATCTGTTAGAAAAATTATAGGTCACAATACATATTTTTTTTTAAATATTAATTTAATATTTTTTATTCTATAGATAAAAAACATTAAAATCTTAATGAAACTCATAAATATGTTTGGAAAACCTGTTATTAACATCATAAAAAAACCAGGTAAAAATAAATAAAAATGTACGAGATATGAATATAAATGTGTAATCAGACTTTAACATTAGAAGTTCGAAAGTTTAGACGTGTATAAATCCTAAACTTATACACCATATGACTTCCAAATTTATATCTGGAGATGAAATTGACTGTAGAATCGATATCCGAAATCAAAATTATATGTTACCATTGAAAAAATTAAAGTTTGACACGATTTCAATATGGAGACGACCCCTTAAGCTATTTTTTTCCAATTAGCTTAAAAAGAACAAAATTCCCTGATGAATGGCACCTTCTGTGTCTTTCTGCAACAATTTACTGATGAGATAGGTGGGGGTGTTTCGTTTTTTTTATTGACCGACTGTACATGAGTGAGTATTTGGTGCTTTGGTATTCGTCTCGTTGGAAATCTTTTCTGAGCACCGTGCCATTTTCATTAGCTAGGCTATAAACGAAGTGACTATCGGCTAACTTGGTGTTTGTGAAACAATTCATGTTTGCCTCACTCAGCCGCTGGCTACAATGAAAAACTTGCACGTGCTGACCTCGAGAGCTCGCTTACAGCGCCACCTATCCATTTGGGACAATATTTTCCTGTGCTATTCTGATTCCTATTGATGTTTGGGCCGCGGTAGCGCAGTCGGTAGAGCGCTGGGCTCGTAATTGGAAGATCGCAGGTTTGGTACTCGAGCCGGCCAAAGACCGTCGTGTACACTGATGGTGGCTGTTGCGCGTAAAATCTGTCGTGGCCACAATGTCCTCCATGTTTCCATCAAAATTATACGTCTGAAGGTTACCGAAGCGAGAGAGCCACCCCTTCCGTGCAGGATCAAAATTGTGATGGCATGTCTCCGGACCCCCTCTAGGGGTGAGTCCCAGACCATCGCCAATTGCCCATTGCGCAGCACTAGTACGACATAAAACCCAACCAACTAGCCTATTGATGTTTTCTTCCACCTGTCCAAATTTGGACGTGGCGTTCAAAAACATCCTGCATGTATAATTTTAAGGTTTGATTTCTGAAATATAATAAATATGCCTGTTGGGAACAGATACTTATGGGATTTATCTAAAGTCGTCAAATCGTTAAATTTGTTTGAAAATCAGCATCTCTACCGGTTATAACATTATTATACTCGTCAAGCAAATCTTAGTGCTAATTTTAAATACAAAAGAAAATAACTGTAAAATTGTTCACCAATTTTTTACGAAACTTTTTTTTTCTTTTTTAAATTTATTTAAAGGAGGTTTTTTACATTTACATATCTATGACCATAAAGGAACAGATTATTATTACCATATCACAAAATAATTAGTTACAGTATGTGGAATAAGGGGTGTGAGATCAGTGTTGCCAGACTTGGGGACTTTTTTATTCAACTATCACCAATAATTTTGAGAAGGGGAATTGGACATATATAATAGTCGATTATTCTTCGAAGTGATTAAGCAACTTTTACAATAAAAATTTAGAGGTGAATGTTGAATAAAAAAGTCCCCAAATCTGGCAACGCTGTGCGAGATGATACTAATGGAATACACAATTCATGGCTACAAAATGAAATTTGCAAAAACCTTCAACACATTTCTTGAGATATTTTTATACAAACTACTATTACATGGGCAAAAATGTACGAAAAGTAATTAAAACACTACATTGATTGCAATTTGATTTATTAAGAATACCTGAAGGAATATTTAGATTGAATATATTCATTTTAGGAATCCCTTGCTGAATAGAGTTGCCAAATACCCATAGCGCAGTACTAGTGCGACGTTAAATCCAACTAACCAACCAGCCAGTCTTGCTGAATAGATGATATTAAACAAAAACGGGCCCTCCGTGGCCGAGTGGTTATGTCACCACACGGCTAATCATCTTCAAGCTTAGGAGAGCGGGTTCGATTCCGGTGCTGGCCCTGGGTGTTTTTCCAATTCTTCATATTGTAATTCTGTCATGTGCTATCTGTCTTTATCCGACTTTTTTCTACAAGCGGATTTCGAGTCAAGCAAACAAATCTGATGTATATGCGTTATCAATAAACAAAAATAACAGCCCACTAAATGATTTGTAGATTTTTTTTTTTAATCATGAGTGCAAAAGCATTTACCATTAATCCATTTACTTAAGTTACTGGCACAATTGTTTCACATAATTTAAGGTGCTCATGATTTCTTTTGGTCTCCAATTTAACAACTAAATTAACGATTTTATGTCGTTTTAATCAGTGGCGTAATAGCTTGTCTTTGACAAGATAGGATTTCTTTCCCACAATAGGGGCAAGAATAGACAGGAGAGTTCATACAGACTCAAAGCAAAAACAAGAAATAAATATAACTAAGCTATAAACAAGTCATAACATAAAATTAAATGTAAATATTCATTTATAAAATCGAATTTGACAACAAATATCACAACTTCTATACATTGATTTCTCTCTCTCTCTCTCTCTCTCTCTCTCTCTCTCTCTCTCTCTCTCTCTCTCTCTCTCTCTCTTCGCTTTTACTAAGAATTGCTTTTATCCCTCAACATAATTGCATTATAATTCTCTTCATTAGTCCCCAAAATTTCAGTTCAAATAAAATACAAGGTTTTTATTATAAAACACTGTAATGCGACTCTTAATTATCACATTTTAATTCAGAGTGTTCGAATACAAAATTAGTAGGAAATCGATCTTTATCCAAGCATCTCCTTAATGTTAATTTAATAATAAAAGAAGATTCGAAGAACCTAAATAATGATCTCGGGATTTACTTTGTACAGATCTGCTAAACTTGAGTCATTTTCTTCTCTGTCAATCCGGATATATTTGTCAAACACAGAAAATAATTATCTATCGCACAGAATTGGAAAAGCATTTTTCTTCCATTATAATCCCTTACAATATTGTTTAAAAAATTTTCGATTTAAAGCGCCCCTCCCCCAACCTCTTTTTTTTTTTTTTTTTTTTTTTTTTTTTTTTCAAATGCGCTGAAACAAAGCAATGAAATTCCTTTTTACTGTCTGCGAAAGAAAATGTGTGAAACGAATCCCAAGGTGCTACTGAGATTTAAATGTGGGCATTGTTTTCCAGTCATAGGGTCAGATCAGACAGATACACTAAGCGACAAAAAAAAAGCCGCACTTGGATATTTTCCTTTTCGCTTTCTACAACCGCCAAATTTATCTTTTAAAAAGCAAATTTTCGAACAGATTTTATTATGTTGTCCACCACATACACATTAGCACTCAGTCCAGTGTTAAAAACAAAATACAATAGTCAGGAAAATTGTAATTTTAGAAATTATTTCAAAAATGATAAGAATAAGGCAGTTAACGATGCCACAAAAAGTATTAATTTTTGAATGAAAATCAAAAAATATTTTAATACGTGAGATGGTAAAATAATTAAATGCTAACGAAATATTGGTAAAACGGTTTTTAGCAAGTTATAACGTTTTTTGGTCGTTTAAACTGGAAATTTGGTTTATGGTGGCCAAGTTGCTCATCCAAGCGAGATGACCGTAAGTTAAAAAGCCATTTCTTATAAAATTGGTTTGTATTACATTTAGAACATAAAAGAGATTCAGAAAAAGTGTTTAGCAGCATAATTTCTTTAACTACAGTACAGCAGCTATTAAACAAAGCAAGTTTAAATTACAGAAAATTTGAAAAAATTCCATTCTTAGTGAAGAAAATTAGGAAACCATGACCTCAGATGGCTAAAAAAAATAAAAAGTGATTAGTTAATTATTGGGCTGAACTGTTTCTCTTTGATGAGTCAAGTTTAACTTATTTCGAGCTAAAGAAAACAAGCGGAACTGACAACGAAAATATGACCGACTTAATGAAAATCACACTTTTAAAACAGTGACACAATCTCCGTACATTATGGTACGGAGGTGCATAACTTTTCAAACAGTCGGACAAATTATTATGCTCAAGGGATCAATTAACTGGTAATAAAACACAATCTTCATAAAAGTGTTGCCTGACCGACTATTTTGGAGGTATCTTGGACATTTCCGTAAACAGCATTTTACGCTGAAAATGCACCTTACTACACGGCGTCTGTGGTCAGTCTATTACTTCAAATTGTCAAAATTTCCTATCCATTCCAATGAGAACCTATAATTCTGTAAGTAATCATATCTCTTTTCACTTTAAGTTAAATCCCACAAAAGATATAGTAAAATTTCTTCTTTACCAGACATGAGAATAGTCCTAATCGCGATCCTCTCGAAAATGTTTCGTCAATAAAAAAGCGGGGAAGAGGGGAGAGGATTCGAAATTTGCAGCCTATAACTCTGCCTGAACTAGAAAAAATTATTTGTGATATTTTGCACGTTGAAATTTCTGAGATTTATATTAAAACACTGTATAATACTATGCCATTGCGCATTAAAGCAGTAATTCCATATAAAGGTGGAATTAACCCAATGCAGAATACATATTTTTAATAAAAAATTGCTTAGATCTGACAAAAAAATAGTTTTATTTCATATATTAAAATATAACGTTTATTTCATTTAATAAATCATAATAGAATACAAAGTGTAGGGTTATTGCATTATGTTCAAAAAGAAAGTTTTATGCACACTTTTAAAAATTACTTCGTAGTGTGCAATAATGCAAATTATTAAATCGAAAATGTACATCGGTATCATTTCTTCCCTTTGGTATTACGCAAATAAGAGAGTTTAATTTGTTTCAAACATTAATTTTAAAGTTATTACAAATAAAAAAGGTATAAGTCATTTTTTCTGCAGTGCGGCTTTTTTTTTTTTTTTTTTTTTTTTGTCGCTTAGTGTATATTTAAAAAAAAAAAAAAAAAAAAAAAAAAAAAAAAACGTAAGATAAACATGAACTAAAAGGATAAAAAAATGTGCATCAACATTTTCTAAACTTTGATGCTTGCAATGCGTACAGTTGATTAAATATTGGACTACTTATCATTTTTTATTTTTTTTTTTTTTTTTTTCAGTTTTAAAGTAAAATTATTATAATTGAAAGAAAAATAATAAAACTTCGTAAATAGCTTATACTTTTGAAGAAAAGTCTATGATGGGTGCAGGTGAATAATTAGTTCTTTGAAAGAAATAGCATTCTGTTACTAAATGCAAATTACATTTAATATACTAATGTTTTCTTTCTTTCTTTTTCCTTTTTTTTTTTATAAGAAAAGAAAAGAAAGAAAGAAAGTTCAATTGCATTAAAATAAAAAATAAAAAAAAGTTTAAATATATTAAATTTTCATTAAAAAAATCAGAACAAAATTTCCTGAATCTCAATGGCTAGGGCTCAATCATAATGTCGAAACTATATATTTACCTATAAGATATTCCTTAATTTAAACCCTTTCAGCATTAGCCGTTTTTCGGTATATCTGTTTGATTCATAAAACTAATACTATGCACAGTATCAATATGAGAATTGAATACTGTATACTACGCATGTTTAATAATCTTATTTTCTTGAAAAAAAAAGCAACATATATTTCAAAATTTAGCTACACCAGCCTTTTATTATGACTATACGTGCCGGAAAAAGACGGGCTTAACGCTTATAGGGTTAAAGATATTCTAAGAGCACTTCAATTTTCCCGTATCAACAAATATGCTGTCATACTGAAGAATTCATATATATTTAAAAGATAGCAAAGTGGGGCCAAAATTTCTTCGGGACCAAAACGGCAGTACCAAAATGGCGGGACCAAAGGGTCCTGCTTCGATGTATCCCAAGGAAGTTCAATATATTAAAGCTCCTTGATGTATCCCCACGTAAGGATTCCACTTAAGCCTAGTGGAATCAATTGCACTTTAACCCCCATATTACACCTAAATTTTTGTGAAGATCATTTTGTAAAATTGCTGATGATTTATGCACAGTTTAATATCTCTTTATAGCCTTATGAGAGTATGTAACATATGTATGTATTGTTTTTATCGTATTATAAATTTTTGTTGTTGCAATAAGTTTCTTTGAAACAATACAAAATAATGCTTTAATGAAACAAAAAAGAAACTGTATTAATTATCTGACAATAATTAGGATTATCTCCAAAAGAGCTGTAGTTTATGTCATGCTACTTCATTTCTATTTTCAGACTTATGCCGAATGGTTATCCTATTTATGCGTTGGTTTAGTCATCTTATTCATCATTTTGTTTGCTACTGGTCCAGGTAAGATGCACGGAAAAAAAACTGCTAATAAATATATAACTTTCTTTTCATTTTTTTAAATATCAAATAATTGAAAAATATCTACGTCTTTACAGGCTCCATACCTTGGTTTCTGGTGGCTGAATTGTTTAAGCAAGGACCCCGTCCGATTGCAACAAGCATTGCCGTTACAGTGAATTGGTTTGCCAATTTCATCGTGGGATTGGGTTTTTTACCTCTCGTTGTGAGTTTATTCATGTATTTAATGCAGATTTTCAATACACACTTCTAACCGAAAATTACTCACTTTCGTACAATTTTCCGAACTTTAGATTCCAATTAGGTGTGTTGGTGTTAGGGATTAA